>JAUYWG010000006.1:1927037-1951698 GCA_034779775.1 Enteromius afrohamiltoni
TAACTAATGTCCACAAGATCAACATTTACTGATATTCCTATCTTTCTGGAGACAATTGGTCCCCATAAGGTGATAAACACCAGGTGCACACACACACACACACCTTATCATCATCATGATAAGGATATGACATCTTCTGGAACGCCTGTCTCTCAGGAACATCACAGAGATGATGACCACAGTCTCGCTGCAGATCGTGGGGATCATTGAGCCCGTAATCCAGCACGCAGACTGGTTCTTCCCCGGAGGTGAGTGACACGAGAGTCACTTTTGCACACTTTTACACGCTTATTTCGTCACCGGTTCTGTGTTGGCAGAGATGGAGTTTAACGTGACGGGGAACTACGGCAGTCCCGTTCACACCAATCACAACGCTAACTACAGCTCCATGCCGTCGCCGGACCTCGACCAATCAGACCGCAGGCAGCAGGACCAGAGCCGACGCCCACTCAGCGTTGCCACCGACAACATGATGCTGGAGTTCTACAAGAAAGATGGGTCCGTGCTCTTTCTGTGCTTGTGTGCATACGCTCGTCTGCTCTCTTTGGGTTTGAATCACTGACGCTTCTGCTTTTCTTCCACTAACGCAGCATTAGGAAGATCCAGAGGTACGGTGAAACTTCTGTCTCTTCCTGTTCTGTTTCCCGCTAACCTGCTGATATCGCTGCCGTTGCGTTATTGACATGAATGTACATTACAATCAGACATTCAGCAGATGCTTTTAACTGACAAATGAGGACAATGGAAGCAACAAAAGAGCACGACGGGTCTCAGTTAGAGTAGAACAGTGTTAGAGGCATTTTTTGCGTTAATAAAATGAAACAAATAGATCGAATACAAAAAGCTAGTGTTTTTAATGAAAGTAAATGAATAGGGTGCAAGACAAAGAAGCGGCATGTTATTTTTTTTCAAACAATAGAATTAGAATACGGAGTGCTAGAGTTAGCGCGTCGCAGAATTCAGTGCAGACGGAAAATGTATTCGTTTTAAAGGTGTTTAATGATGTGGTGTCTCATTCAAAGTACGCCACTTAAGATCTGACGTTTTTGAAAGAAGACTGCATTTATTAGATCAAAAATGTTTTAAAAATTGAGAAATAATTTTTCTAATGTAAAATGACTGTTTTCTGTGTGAACCTGTGTTGAAGTGTATTTGATTTCTGCGATGCGCAGCTGAATTTTAAGTGTCACATGATCTTCAGAAATCATAATAATATACTGATTTACTGCTGAGCAAACATTTCTGATTATTATCAATGCCGTCGTGCTGCTCAATATTTTTGTGGAAACTGTGATAGATTTTATTGTTCGGGGATCACAGATGAATAGAAAGTTACAGTATTTATTTGAAATGGAAACATTTTCTAACATTCTAAATGTCTTTACTTTACTTGTCTTTACTTACTGTCCTTGATGAGTAAAAGTGCTCATTTCTTTAAAAAACTCTTACCGGGCCGAATGCTGCAGGCGGGGTGTTGTTTATGACTTGTGAGGGATGTGATTGGCTGTGCCTCTGCCCCGTTGCAGTATGGGAGTGCGCGTGATGGACACCTCCTGGGTTTCTCGGAGAGGCTCCTCCTCATCTCGGAAGAGCTCCTCGACTCCACCCGGCATTCAGACGCAGTCCTCTGATTCACTGAACCCTGAGCAGACGGCTGATCTCTCCACCTCCCCCTCACAGACTCCGCCCCCCATCAGCGCTGATAGGAGCAGGTAAACAGAAGCGACCAATAGGAACCAAAAACACACGTCACATGACTGCTGCTCGTTTCAGTTCAGCCAGATGAGGACATCATGAATATTAATGACCATGGAGTACAAAACTGGGGGTATTTAATCAATCAGATTTCCGTTGATATATTGTTTAATATAATAAAGATAAAGATAAAATTATAGCTAAACTATAGCTGTTTGAAAATATGAAAATCTCCGTTAAAGTTGAAGTTCTTAGCCATGCATATGACTGATCAGAAATGAAGGTTTGACATATTTACAGTAGGAAATGTGCAAAATATATTTATAGAACATGATCGTTACCTAATATCCTAATGAATTTTGGCATAAAAGAGAAATAATTTTGACCCGTACAGTGTACTGTTGGATATATACCTGTGCTGCATATACAGTACATATTATACAGTATATTACCTTTAAAAAATCATTCAAAGCATCTTAGAGGCAATCTTTAAAATGGAAGTTAAAGTAATAATATTTATGAATCAGTTGGCTGAACTGAAAGTGGAGTTATTTCCCTCTCTTTCCTCTTTTGTGTTTTGGATTTCATCCGAATTCATATTAATCACATTAGTCTGTACCATTATTCACTGGTTATCTTTCACTCTGCTGTAGTTTATGATGACAGGATTTGCATTCCTGCATGAATTCTTCTTTTATTTCGATTCCCTCTCCGTTTTGTTGACTGCGTGAATCCTGTATTTGAATCCCAGCCCCTCACGCTGTATGTTCACTTGAGTCACTCTTGTTTCTGCTGATGAACCTAATAGCATTATTTTAAAGGAATGCTTCGGCTCTGTCCATCACATTTGTGACTAATTACAGCATACCTGTAAAATCAGCCTAATTAATGAAGTTCTACAGTTATGACAGGTATATTGTGTGATTCATATTATAATTAATGCAAATATTATTTAATATTTGCTTAAATATTTAACAAATCAAGTATTAACTAAGTAGTAATAATAATATTAATCAATATGAATCAAATAATAAAAAATGAAATTATAATTAATAATTCGTAAATGCAATATAATGCTCCTTTAATAATTAATATTTTAGTTATAAATGAATATTTAGCTATTAAAATGTATGAATTATAATATTATTTTATTAATTAACATTATTGATAAAAATAACAGTTATTTAGTCACTGACAATTAAATCATTAAAGTTGAATAATTGATAATAATTTAATTATAATTAATTAGTCATATTAGTCATAATTATTTATTGATATTTATGAACATGAAATAATTAAATGTAGTATTTAAGAATTGATTTATAGTTGTCTGTTTATTCATCGACTTATAATTATAAGATTTATCAGTACATTTAATTTATTATTTATGAACTGTTTTTATTAATAAATAAAGTACATA
Source organism: Enteromius afrohamiltoni (assembly GCA_034779775.1). Taxonomy (NCBI): domain Eukaryota; kingdom Metazoa; phylum Chordata; class Actinopteri; order Cypriniformes; family Cyprinidae; genus Enteromius; species Enteromius afrohamiltoni. The sequence continues at coordinate 1,930,153 of JAUYWG010000006.1, forward strand.
ATCATATTTGACAATTGTTTAAATCATTGACTGAATTAAATAATAATTGAATAATTGCCAAAAATTTGTTTAATTACTATTACTATTAACAATTTAATGATTGCATTAGTATTTATGATTGTTTTATACATATCCATTAAAACATGACAGTTATTTAATTATAATAATAATAATATAAGAATTGCTAAATTAACAAACAAATTGTATATCAGTATTTATGAGCATTGTTACCTTTTTATTCATATTATTGTTAAAATCAGTTATCAATTTATTGATTTAATTAGAATGATCAGTGAATCATATTAGTAAATATTAAAGAATTGATGAATAAATATGAAAATTCTTTTAGATAAATATGAATGTATAGTGTTGCCATGGTAACAACACAGCTGCTGCTGATGGAGCTGAACGTGTTGATCTTGCAAATCTTTTCAGCTTCGACGAGGCATCATCCAATCGCTGGGACTCCTGTCCCGTCTGTCCCTCCCCTGAGGAGGAGCGCCCGCCCCCTCCGTACCCGTTCTCCTTCCTCTCCTCCTCCTCCTCCTCCTCTTCCTCGTTCCCTCTCTCTCGAGTGCGTCCCGAATGCGTTCCTCCCTCGGCGTTTAGCCGCTGGTCCGTGTTCAGTCCTCCTCCGCCTCCGCTCCTCCTGTCCTCCTCCACCTCTCTAGACATCAACTCCAACCCCAAACCGTCCGAGCCCGTCTACATCAAACCCCCGCTGCTGGGCCGTGAGAGAGGACTCAGAGTGCCTAGGTAACTACCACTAACCCACTAACTAAGCGGCCCTAATGCTCACCGATTACAATGCCCAGCACACAGTGTGACTGAACACATCAGTAGGTTTTCTATAACGTTTGATTCAGTACAGTAGCATTATTTTACATTAATTACTGCTGCAACTGCTTAAACTGAAAATGAAAGAAATTAGCTTCAGACTTTTTTCAGAAATAATTAACTGTAGGTCAAATATTTACAAATAAATATTATTTTTTATTTATTTCACTAACACCAAATAAAACCTTTTTGTGATAATTCTAACTAATATACTATACTATTGTATTATATACTATTTATTTCACACCCCCCCACCCAAAAAAAAATGTTTGTTTTTTTTGTTTTCATTTACGCTTTACTTTTTTGTGTGTTTGCTATAATTAAGTCAAACATTTCCATTTATTTCACCAAAAATACAAAAATATATTTCACCATAAAATAAAAATTGTTCTATCTATATCTATAGCTGTCTATCTATCTTTAGGTCAAAAATATTCTTTAAATAAGTTTTCTATTTATTTTACAAACTCTTAAAAATTATACTCTTTTCTGATTGTTTATTTATTTACATAAAGTCAGAAGTATTTTAAAATATTTATCTTTATTTCACCGGGCGCTAAAAGAAAACATTTGACAGCTTTAGTATCTCCATTAATATTTATTTATTTAAATATTAATTTATTTATACAGTAAATAAATCATATTTGAATTTGTTTCAAGAAAACATTACCATCTTTAGTAACTTCATACTTTTAATTCATTCGTTCATTTATTCATTTTATTATTTGATTGGATTTTTAAGCGAGTACATCAGTATGTGGACGTTTGGTCAGATTCACCTCATTACTAGAGACAAATACTTGCACATTTTCTGTTTTATTCATCTCAGCGTTCAGAGGTCTGTGTGTGTGTGTGTGTTTCTGTCCTCAGCAGCAGCCAGAGGAGTAAGGAGCCGTCTCCTGTGATTGGTCAGAGAGGTGTTTCTCCCACGGCTCCCTCTGCTGGACAGAACCAGCTCTCGGACCAGAGTCCATTCACGCTCCGCAAAGGTGCTTCAGTCAGGGCAATAAAAGCAGATATGCATGCACCGAACACAGTGTTATTTACAGCAGCTTTAGATTTAGTCATAGTGTCTTGATGAAAATGCCATATTTAAAATCTAAATATTAAGAAAATCACCTTTAAATGAAGTTCTTAGCAACGCATACTCTAATCGTATGATATGATGCTGCAGTTAATACACACTTTTCCTTCAGTTTCCAAGAAGCTGGCCCCGATCCCTCCCAAGGGCCCGTACTCTCCGTCGGGCTGCGTGTCGGATCTGTCCCCGGGTCCGTCTCCGGTCAGTCTATCCCCGACGCCCCCGAGCACACCGTCCTCGTACAGCTTCAGTTACCCTCAGAGCTCCGTCCTCACCTCGCCGGGACACAACCACAGCCAGACGCTCACTGGGACCCTGCCCAAATCACGCCCTAAACCGCCCCGCCAGAGACCCAGCCTGCCCCCCCCACAGCCGCCGCCGCTGGACGCCCTGTCTGCCGCCGAGAGCATGTCTACAGGTACAGAGCTCATTCCTGTCTGCTCCCTTCTTAGGTCCGATCAGACCCAACACGGTTTTTATGTTTGAAAACTCAAGGTGCAGCCAGGGGTTGTCTTACTGAAGGGAGATGAGAGGATCTGTATTACTACTGGAGAAAGCATAACCGGAAGTCAACAGTTCACCCAAAAAAGAAAAATGACCCTATAATTTACTCACCCCCAAGCTATCCTAGGTGTATATGACTTTCTTCCTTCAGACGAACGCAGTCTAAGTTTTTATTTTATCCTGGCTCTTCTAAGCTTGGTAATGCTGCTGGATAGTGTCCATTATTGTGAAGTGATTTATGAAGCATAAATGGTATATATCCATTGTAAAAAAAGTCTGTCAGCCAAAGGTCAGTCAAGAAACCAGAACTCGACTACTTGTGAAGTTCTGTATGAAAAAAAGTTCATTTGGGAGGTCTGGCTTCACGTCTGAATGTGTGTGTGTGTGTGTGTGTGTGTTTGCTTGCTTGCAAGTGTGCGTGCATGTGAGTGTGTGTGTGTCATGTATCCCGTGTGACTCTGGCTGCTCTTCTCTTCTCTCCTGCGGTGGTTGTGATCTGCAGCGGTCTGATCTCTGCTGTCGGTGGTTTTGGTTCTGATGGTAAGCAGTTTGTGTGTGTGTGTGTGTGTGTGAACTCCCCCGCTGTCGTTCAGCGTCCCAGGCTGCGTGTGTGTCTCTAACGCAGTGCATGGCTCTGTTCTGCCCCGCATGGCTCTCCATCCATCCTTCAGCTCAAACACACACCTGACCCACTCAGACTCGTCTCACGTGTGTGTGTGTGTATGATCCTTGTGACCGAATGTTCGACCACAGCTGTTCATTCTTCTGTGGAACAAATCAGATGTGATTTTCCACAGCCATGCATAGTGACCATCACTGATTCCCAAACCTCTTTGTCAACCACATCACACTCATCATCTGGTGAATTTGTGTTGAAAATGTTCAGCCACTGGATGTTTTACAAGTTCTTTTACCATGCATTAAAATCCTAGGGGTGAAAACTTTTTGAAGGCTTCTGGGAAACGTAAGCATCGTCTGTAGGGCTGTACTAAATAAAAGAGGATATTTAGGCTAAATCAGAAAAAAAGTGTTCAGCTAACAACACAGTGGGATGCAAACTTTTATAAATTCAACCATTATTTTCTCTCATGAAAACATCTTTTATATGAATGGTCAGTACTAAAAAATTCATATTTTGATAAAATAATCAACATTTTGGAGATTCCGAAAGGGGCGTGTAAACTTTTGATCTCCACTGTGTGTATAAATATAAGGCTACTGTCGGAAAACTGGGTTCTCTGTTCTACAATTCAATCAATCCAGAGCCATAGCTTAAATCATACATAATATATCTGCCATCTACACTAATTAGGAAGTGACATGTGGCCAGGTATGGTTTCCCATACTCACACACACAGCAGTGAGACAGTTATAGCGCATTATAATGCCACTTCTCATCCAGTGAGTAAAGTTTTCTCAAGGCTTGATTTTTTACAGTTCAGAACTAATACTAACCTGAATCAGGCCCGTCTTTCTGCGAACGAATGATGTTTTAATGTGGATCCTAACCCCGTGTTTGTGTGTGTCCTCAGACTCGTGGTGTGATTTGGACGTTCCTATAATAAACGTGGAGTTAGACGGGAGATACAGGAACTCTGTGGATCAGCTGGAGTCAGAGGAGGAGTCGGAGAGCACCGCCCTTTGATTACCCACAATCCTTTACTCCCTCCCTTCTCCGCACAGACGCTCCTCCGCACTCACCCACAGACAGGATCTGAAGCACTGGTCCCGGTCTTCTTTGTGTTTTTCCATGTGTTTTTTTTCTATTTGCCTTATCTGAGTTCTTGCACTTTTGCCTCGAGGTTGGTGTAGCACCCAGACTAGCATTCAGCAACTATACAAACGGCCCCTGACAGACACACTACAGCACGATCCGCTCCTATCTGTGTGTTTGATGAGCGTCTGAGATCAGGTTTCAGAGGACAGTTAGGATCGTTTGTCGGGGGTTGATCACACAACAATGTACTGTTCAAAAGTTTGGGGTTATGTTTTTGGGTCTGCATTTATTTGATAAAAAATGTTGTAAAAACTGTAAATATAATTAGAATTTTTCTAAATGCTGTTAAAGTGTGATGTGTTTCTGTGATGTTCAGCATCATCCCTCCGGTCTTCAGTGTCACATGACCTTCAGAAATCATCATCACACACTGATCTACTGATGAAACACACACTTCTGAATATTATCAATGTTAAAAACATCCACTCAGCGTTCCCTTGCTTTTTAAAAAATACAAATCTTACTGAGCCCAAACTTTTGAACAGTCATGTAAATCAAAAACGTTTGTCTTTAAAAAAGCAGATGTCAGTGTGAGAATATATATAAGACAATATATAAAGTATCATATCACAGAAAATATCAAATATAAAACATTATTTATATTTACAATCATGTGAAGAAAGCAAGGGCAGTTTATGAATGTGTTCATTTCATCTGAAATCAGGACCACTCCTTATGACTCATTTCTTTATTCACACACACACACACACATCTATTAGTGCTGTCAAATAATGAAAATAAACGTTTTTGTTTCCATGTTTAATGTGTATATTTATTAAGAAACATATGCACGTATATATTTAAGAGACATGTTTATATATTAAATATATTTATATATAATATAAAACTATATAAATGTATATACATGTCAATATTTTAAAGATATACTGTCTGTGTGTCTTTATATATACATGATAAATATACACAGTACACATGTAAAATCTTATTTTGGTTGTCATTAATGGTGATTAATTGTTTGACAGCACAAATATATATATATATCTCACATCTGAACTATTTGATGCATTAATATATAAAAAAAACACTGATCATTAAATGATGTATTTTACACATCAAACCACTGCAATAAAACATAGCAGCAGATACTGTAGACATATTGTCATAAATAAAAACCACAAGGACATATAAAGAGGAATTTAGGAGTAAAGGTCAAAGGTCATCATCTATCCCGTCCTTAATGATTAAAAGGTCTCCTCTAGTACACACATCACGCATTCGAGGGTGATATTTTCAGGCTTTCCTTGATTTTGAGTTGTTGATTGTTACTCGTCTGTTATTAATAACACATCACAAACTCTGCTGTAAGTATTAGCATGTAAATGCTGTCCACTCTCCGCTGTACATAGTCAAATATTTATCAGTCTCTCTCTATATAAACATATATATGTATATAAACAAAACAGACAATATTATTTTTGCTTCAGACACAATGCTGGTCCGTGTAAATACTCTATGACTATAGCCGCGGTTGCTGTGAAGGTCTCTGGGAACAGGTGCGTTTGCTGAGGAGCCAGACGCTCAAACCAACTGAAAGAGATCCGGATTGCGACAGAGATTAAACCCAAGTCACACGTTTACCTCTTACGGATGCTTGTTGCGTGCTAAGTTTAAAAACAGGACTTTAAAGTCAACATGAAACCCGGGCTAGAAATAGTAAACGAGGTCGTGTTGGCTTTAAAATCCTCCTAATGTGAATGTCCGATGAGTTCAGTTTGACCATCTTTAACAAAATTTGACTTCAGGTGACGCATTAATCCAGAAGAATATCAGTAGATCAGGGAAAGGGTGTAGCCAGTCGTAAAGAGTCATTTTTTTAAATGCATTTTCGCAGCTAAATGCTCTGATTTTAATTTCTCGGAGCAGGTTCGTCAGGAACGCAGAGGTAAAGATGAACCTTCGTACGTTTGTGGATCTGAATGTGCTTGTTTTCTGTATCTTGATACGGTGGTTTTGTAGTTTTGTTTTCTATATTATGAGGGTTTTATCAGCACAAGCCCATTAAATAAAGTCAGACTGCCGTTTGTGTTTTAGCAGGTTTAAGGCAGCGTCTAATGTGTCCTGAAATGAGTAGCCAAAATGAGAAGTAGATTTAATAACATGCAAGGATTGCGAAGCGTTATTTGGAAAATGATGTGTGTGTGTGTGTGTTTTGGGGATTATTGTAAAGATGCTCTGATGTCTTAACTAGATGTTTGTAAATCTGCTGCATGCTTTGCATTCATTACCTACAATGTAATCTCCATCTTGAAACACTTTTAAACATGCTATTATAGCTTTTTGTCAAAAACAGAAATACCCAGGTAACGCAGATACTCCGTCACACAATGTCAGCTGCTAATAACCAGATCACAGATCACATGCAACCGCTGATTTATGAATATTTCACCCACTTGCTCTGCAGTGAATGGGTGCCGTCAGAATGAGAGTCTGATAACAACATGACAATAATCCACAGCACTCCAGTCCATCCGTTAACATCTGGAGGAGCGTAATCATTTAACTAAAATATAAGTCCATTATAGCGCGGTAAAAAAGAGGTCTGGTCTGAAGTGCTGTGGATTATTGTGATGTTTTTATTCTGACGGCACCCATTCACTGCAGAACATCCCCACCAGGCACCGGATGTCCATATAACATCAGATGTCGGATAGAAGTTGTGTTTTGGTTGAAAATTGACATTGATAGTATTTGACATTGACCTGACTAACCCAACCTAAAAACAACGGAATATCAACGTCAGGTGACGTCAATTTAACATTGACATTAGACGTTGAATTTTGGTCACCTGACGTTGCAACCAAAATTGAACCAAATATCAACGTCTTATGATATCGTGTGCCTGCTGGGTCCATTGCTGAGACATTCCTCCAAATCTGATGAAAACTCATCTCTGATGACCTGAGGGCGAGCGCATTCACAGCACTTTTTCATTTCTGCGTGGACGTTTCCTGTCCTATCCATTTTTTAAGTTTGAAATCACCAACTCTCATTGAAAAACATATCTCGGCACCATTACTCACAAGCTCTTAAAGGAACAGTTGACCTAAAAATGAAAATTCTGTCATCGTTTACTCACCCTGGAGTAGTTCCAGACCTGTATGAATTTTTCTTTGTTCTGCCGAACACAAAAGAAGATATTTTGAAGAAAGTCACCATTGAGTTTTGGTCACCACTGACTTCCATAGTAGGAAAACAAAAACAGCCTGCTTACAAACTCTCTTCGAAATATCGTTCAGAAGAACAAAGAAATTTCTACTCCAGGGTTAGTAAATATGAATACTACCTTTCCTCACCGCCTCACGTATATCTGAGCAGTATCACAGTATCACAGACTAGTATCATAGACTCGGTAACCACACAAACCAGCACCGACGGCGTGTGTATATTGGTGTGCTGGAGTTTTTAATGCTGCATGCTCCTTCACCATCATGAGTCCTGCCCCATTCTTATTTATTTACTGTTACCCTTGTGTTTCATGCTCAATTTACACTTGAATAAACGGGGGCCAAATAAACGGAGCGTTATTTTCTTCAGAGAATTTTTTTTTTTTTTTTTTTACATTTTGTGTTTTATATGAAGAGGCCCTGTGTGTCAAATAACTGGAATAATTTGAGATGGGATGTTCAAAGTCTCATGAAGCTTAAAGAACAACATCCTCCATCAGAATGTGATCTCAATAATAAAATCAATCATTTTGAATTACTTACATTTGTGCATGCATTTTATTCTAGTTTGTTTACTTCTTACGTATTTCTCAGTGAGAATATTCATATTTAGTAAGATTATCTGTCAGGATTGGATGGAGTAAAGTATGTTTTCATACCAGAATAGAGGCATAACTGAATGTTTGTTTACTAAAACAACTTCGTATTTAGTTGATTTTGGTGAATCTGATTTATTATAAGCAATGTCTTATAGAAGTGGTTACAAAATCACATTTTACTGAAATACGATGAATACAAATATTTATTTCTTTTGTATAACATCACTGATAAAAAAAAAAAGAAATACAATAAAATATTAAAATGATCTATACTTGATCAGTATCATATATAATACATCATAAAATATACATAATCACATGTAGACGTAAAGTTAAAAGCATTATAACATCTGCAGATTGTTACATCTGAAATTGGTAGTATGTCAATATTTAATGCATTATACTGACTAAAGGTGTCACAATTAATAGATAAGTATTATAACTTATTATTTATGAGATCATGCAATGCATTATAAGGTGCATTACAATTCATAATTAATACATTAAAATAATTTTATAATGCATTGTATTTAATAGCTTCAAACATTACCAAAACGTATTAAGGTAAAAAGTAGAAAAATGTTTAAATGCATTGCTCTGAACGAGCTGCTCAAATAATCCCAAGAGGTTCCGCTGCAGGCCACACAGATTCTGTCAAAATACACAGAAATGACTAATATTAAAGACATATTCAAATAGATTAAAGAGTATATCAAAAGTATTGGGTTGATAGAAACGTTGATGGAGTTAGTTGATGAAGTATAAACACAGTGAAGAGTCATAACATTCTCCTGGAGCTGAATGAGTCTTCAGTCATGTCTCACTTTATCTCAGATGTTTCTCCTTAAATAGACTGTGATGTATGAAGCTAGAAATGAATTCCGAAAAGATCCTGTTAAGATTTTTGACTAAGACACGTGTGAGTCTTTTCCTGAGGAGAAACATCTGAGGAGTGGTCTGATTTTGGTATATTGTAGTTGTTTTCATGCATCTCCATGCGCTCTGGTGTTTGCATGCATCGCAGGATCTCAAACACACCTACCTCCTGACCATAAATCCAAACCTACACTGTGGTGGGACGAAAACTCCCGAAAACATGTCCTTAAACGATCAGACGCACAAAACAACACGTTAACAGTAAACTTCGAACTCTTGTTTACCTCCAAATGTCTCTGTGCAAACGTACAACAGAATAATACTATGCAGAGATTAAATTGCTGCAGTATTTTGCATATTAAGGTATAAAAACGATTGCAATACAATCATTTCATTTCAAGTGTAAATTTAAAAAAAAACAATGTAAAAATACACAATATTTTAAATAATCCTGCTGTCGTAAGAATGTCACATTAAATATAAACACTACTTTAGTAGCTCTAAAGGGACAGTTTACCTAAAAATGAAAAACAGTTGACCAAACAGTTGACGGTAGCCATTGACTTCCATGGTACGGAAAAAAAAATTACTATAGAAGTCAATGGCTACCGTGAGCTGTTTCATTTCTAACATTCTTAAAAATATGTTTGTGCTGAGAACAGAGTGAAGAAACTCATAACAGGTTTGAAAGCAACTTGAGGGTGAGTAAATGATGACAAGTTTATTTTTGAGGTGAACTGTCCCTTTAAGCGGAATGTAACGCGCGCGTTACCGGAGTCCAGGCGCTGGTGCAGCGGTGAATGGTACGTGCTGATGTAGCGCGCAGGACTCAACAGCGCCTCCATCTGGAGCAGACGAGACACCGCGGCCTGAGGAGGAACTGACGCGTCCTTCAGCACTTCATCCGGGATCAATGTAGATCCCTGTTCAAACACAAATAATATACCCTCCCATACATTATCCACAAATGTCATTCAGTCATTCATCAGTATTTATACGTCTCTGCATTTGATAAATAAAGTTTAATTCTCATCATTATACATTACCATCACTCTGTTCTTCTGTTTGATAATGTTCAGTGCTTTGTGTTGTTAAAAGCGCTATAGAAGTAAAATAAAAAAAGTGACATGTAACTGTTACAGTATTTGAAGACTGTATTTCTACCGTGATCAGGTGAGTTTTGTCGAAGAGGTGGTGTCCGAGTCGCAGGAGTTGATGGAGAGTGTTGCTCACGAGTTTCTCTGGGCTCTGATCTTCTGAGACAAGCGTCCTCCGGCTGTCAGGCTCATCCAGAAGCTTGTAGTTCCACCGCTGGAAGAGTCTGCTGGGAAGGTCATGGGACACCAGCAGGATTCGGGGCTCCAGGATCAGGCTGCTGTGGGGCCATCACACATACTGGAATAAATCATTCATGTCTCTCTGACAGTCCAAGTATTTAAATCTATATTAAATAGGTTCTTCACAGTGAAGCCATAGAAGAACCAGTTGAAGAACTGGAATCTAGACGACTCAAGATCAACATGTTCTTGAAGCTCTTGAGATTAAGAAATCCATTTTAGATAATCAGCACAAGTTGATTAGGTCCCGTTTTAAGAATCTAATGGATATGGATGTTCCTTTGCACTTTTTTTCTGGACCGGAGAAGAAGAATGGCCAAAGTAGACTTTTCCAGAGTTTAAAATCTGATTTGGGCGTTTGTTGTCTGATCTTACAGCCATTGGTAAATATGCTGTTAGTTTTTATAGTGATTTATTTAAATCTGAGCATCAAGATGAGCAAGCGGTAGAGTTTTTATACTGGCCTTCTCCAGGTCAAAGAAGAGGATCATGCAATGTTGGAAGCAGATATCTTCATGGATGAACTTTGCAAGGTTGTCCTAGTCTGGGTTTCTTGTTTAGCATTGTTCATTTCATTAATGACTAATGTTATTTTACTCTTTGTTTTGTCTGTTTTTGTGTATCTCTGTTCCTGTAGAGCCTTGTCTTGTCTTTGTTCTAGCGTTCCCTGCCGCTGGTTCTCCGTGTCTGGCACTACAAGTGTCTGGGTTTAGCGTAATCATGTCATGTCTTGCTCTCTCTATCTACCCCGGTCGGGCCGCTTCTGTTGCAGTTGTGGTTCCTGCCCGAGATTGTTCCAGTGGTCCTCCTTTGTTTGTTTACTGTGTTCCTCATGTTCTCTCACCTGCGCACTACACTGTCAAACCCTGGTCATTCAATCTGCTATTGGGTCCTCCTTGCAGAAGTTAAACTAAATCTTTTTTTTCCTCTCTGTGTAGTGTAGTGGTATTCATTATCTCAGACACAGCTATATTAGCAGTGCAGCAGAGAATCATGGGTATTGTTCATTAATCCTCAGTGTTTGTCTCACCTGTTTTCCTCCATGTGTCTCAGGTCTTGCAGAACAGACAGCAGAGCTTCAGTCGAACACTAGTGCATCAAAAACAGTTTTTTTTAGCAACGTTAGTTAACTTTTATCTAGCACAGGCAGGTGGAGGACAGTGGATGGTGTTCTCAGGTGAAGCACCTCGATGAGGAGCAGTGTGTGTCGAGGGTAGAGCAGCAGGAGACCGGTGACCTCTTCTCCAGCACGAGTCCTCTGCAGACTGACCGCCAGCCTCTCGAAGTGATCTGACACACACCAGAGAAACACTGCACCATTTCCAGCTCTGGGTTTGGATTATAAATGACACTCTTAACTTTAATCAGAAATCTGATTCATCTGATGTAAACAGACCTGCCACTGTCCTCCGGTCAGCCTCTTCACCCGAGAGACGGCCAATCACAGTCAGCCTGTGTAACAGGAACTTCTGCAGGAGAGACAGGAAGTGTTAAAAGACAAACCTGCTGAGCGACTGGTGCTCGTCAACGAATATGAGAAACGTTTGTTTGTGCCGTTGACTGGAAACAGAGCGTCTGTGCATTTGACTTCATGAAGCTACAGCATCACCTCACTGAAATAAACACCTTTTTTATATATTATATATTTTTAATTGTGAGCTAAAAGTTTTATTAATTTTTCAATAATTTAACAACACATCCACACTTTGCCAGTGTATATATAAATATAATTGTGTTTGTGTGTGTACTGTATATACAGTGCATATATATATACACACACACACACACACACACACATAATTATACATACATATATATTTACATATGCATGTATATATATTATGTATATCTTTTTTTTTATATAAATTCTATACATCAAATTTTATAGATTTATTTGTATTTAAATTTTAGCTAAAGTAATTATTATGAAAGCTTCCACCATGGAATAAAAATAATAATAATAATACAGGTAATTGTGACTTTTTGAGTTTATCGAGTATATGTAAATGCACACACACATGCATGTATACATTTCAGAAAAATATGGTATGATTAATGGTTTGACAGCACTAAATACTGTATATATAAAGTCAACACATTTAACAAAAAATTAAAACTTTGTGAAATTTACAGGCTAAACAAAACATAGAAATTCTTCAAAAAAAATCTGTAATTTAAAATAATATGTAATAAAATAAAATATATGATATATGTTTTGATCAACTCCCTGCAGTTTCTTCATGAAGCTGAGTTTTGTAAACCCTGCAGTATGTGATGAATGTGAGAGTGTGTGTGTGTGTGTGTGTGTGTGTGTCTCCTGCACTGACCAGCTCTCCGTCTCTGTGTTTGTGTCTGCGCTTCATCAGACGGCGGTGGAACAGACTGCTCTCCTCGTCTCCTGCTGCTCTGAAGCTCTGCGTCTGCTTCTCCATGCTGCTGAGCGTAACTAACCTCCCTCACTGTTTACCAGCTCCATGTGAACCTCCCGGAGACCAAACTACTCGTCTGATCTGAGTATGACGACATGATCATCTGATTCTTGTCTGTCTCTCTCTTCAACTACAGCGCTTTTCATCCAGAGGAGCCTCTTCTGAAGCTCTCACAGTTTCATTTGTAAGTGTCCATGCTCACATTAAAAAACAGCATTTGTTCTGTGATGGAAATTATATTTTAAATATGTTTTGAATCAGTTGGCCAAATTTGTGATATTAAGACTCATATATGAAAGTCATACTTAATTTGAATTCAAGGTTAAATAGAAATGATACACAATTTGAACTATACCTTTATTTTTATGTTATTTTCAGATTAAAAGTCTTATTTTAGTATTTATATACCATTATAGTATTTCTAATTCATTTAGATTTTATTTTTATATGTTATGTCTTTTTTGTGTATATTTGTTTTTATTTTAGTAATTTTATTACTTCAATGTATTTAAAGGCAACATTTCCAATTGTATTTTTAGTAACTTAATTGGACTGTGTCTTAGTGTGTCCTCGAGTGTGCTGTAGTGTATATGAGTGTGTACTCATGTATTGTAGTGTGTTAGTGTGTCCTTGAGTGTGTTGCAGTGTTATGTGCTGCGGTTCTGACTGCATTGTTGTGTAGTTTGAAGAGGAGAAACCTGAGCTGTGAATGTAAGAGCTTGACAAACCTTCCTGCCAGTCCTGTGTTTCTCCATGAGCCGGTGGAGCAGAGACTCTCTGTCCTCCAGCGCCGATCTGACAAACTCTGCGTCCAGATCCTGTGAAGCCATGACTGCCTGTGTGTTTACAGCGTTACTAAGCAACAGCAGCGAAGGGGCAGGACTGAGCCACACCAGACAGCCCTGCACTCGTCACACAATTAATTAGCCAGAATAGAACGACATGCTTAATTCAACCTTTAAAGTGAACTTCCTGTATATAGAACTTAATCGAAGCAAGATCATTTTTTAAAGGTCTTGCCTTTACAAAAAGTAGTGTATTTCTTATTTATTTATTGAGCCACATTTAGTCTAAATATTAAATAGGTAACCTATGAAGGGAATAGAATTAAAAAAACAAACGTAATTGTTGGCCTGGTAATGATTAATAGGTTTTATTGTAACAAATGGAACAGTTCAGAACTATGATAAATGGCCTTTAGATATTCCAAAATATCACATTGCATAGATTAAATTGCATAGAAATAACATCAATATAAGAAAATGTAAAGTTAGTTTGACTTCCCATGGCATGCTCAATTACAACATTCTGTCAAAGTGCCTAATCATATAACATACATTACATACATATATCCTATGTAAACAATTATTCTTTATCATGTTACTTTATTTGCATAGATGATAACACAAAAAATAATATATAAGTAAAATAAATAATAAATAAATAATAAAAATCCTCTGTACTAACTTGTATGAAATGGGAGGGTGGCAGAAAACTCACTGTAATCTTTTAGTACCTGAATAAAAAAAACTTTATTTTTCTTTATTTCTCAGACCCCAATTACATCAATACAAAAGCAACACCAATTTTCTGTTGTATCAAAGCATCATAAGTGTAAGCAGTCTTTATATTACAAAACAGTCTGTCTGTGATTCAGCAGCGCTGCATTAAACTCTTCACATTTATGAAATAATATAAAATTACAGAAATAGAATTCACAGTAAGCATTAAACAGTGAGATGTTTCATTGCTGGTCCCTGAGCGTCTCGATGTTCAGCAGCATACCTCCCTCGGTTCTCAGCACCAGCTGATAGAGACGCCGCACCGGTCTGGGGCCCGGCAGGATCCGGAACCGGGACAGAGTCTGAGCCACCACCACCTTCATCTCCGCCATCGCGAAGTTCTGCCCGATGCAGTTCCTGGAGGACCACAGGATCATATACAGAGGTATAGAGTGTGTGTGTGTGTGTGTTTATAAGCCAGAAAGTGACATTACTGTAATTTTACTGTATATCACCCAGTATAATACTGTAAATTCCCTTTGCAGTAAATAACTCAGGGTTGCCAGGTGTTCAGTAAAACCCACCCAATTTGCTAATCAAAACTAGCCCAATAGCTTTTTTTGGAGGGGATTCCTGGTAAAAAAAAAATTGCATTCCAGTGGGGTAAAATAATAATTGTTTGGCCTTGCCTTGCATTTCAGGAGCTAAATATCACATTATTGGGGTGATTTCAAACCGTGGACATTAAAAACATCCTGTGGAAAGAGTGTTAAAGTAGCCCAATTCTGAGGGAAAACTGCAGACATGGCAACACTGAAATAACTGTAATACCCTTCGCATCATGGTAATCTGACGTCAAACCCTGCATACAGAGACTTACTAACTTTTTTAAAATTACGGTATACTACTGTATTTGCAGTAATAGCTTCTTTGGCACCATTCTATTGAGGTTGTTTGATTTTCCCCATTTCTTACATTTGTACTGTGGAGATTTTCCCTACACTGTGACTACAGCAGCATGGGATTGACTGGATGTGTTAATGACACCGGGACGTCAGTTTACTGTAATTTACTGTAAAACGGTACAATTTGTTACTGTAAATGTTTATTACAGTAATTTACTGTGTGTTTGTATGAGTGTGTGTGTGTACCTGGGTCCCGCTGAGAAGGGAATGAATGCGTGAGGTGAGCGTTTGTGTGAGTTCTCTGGATCGAAGCGGTTCGGGTCATAAACCTGCATAGAAAAAAACTCTCAGAGAAACTGTGCTGCTCAATCAGTCTCCAACTCAACACAACACAACTGTTTATTTTAGTATAATTGAGATACTAGATAGTTTTTATTTATGTTTTGAATATTTTGTCATTTTTGTATTTTCTTTTTTCATTAACTTTAGTTAACATTTTGGTAATTTTGTAGTTTAAATACTAAATGAAAGTAAGGCTAGAAAATTAGATAGGGAGCCTTGAAATAAAATCATTTATTTCTTATTTTAATTAAAATATACATAAAATAATGTTATTGTTGTGGTATTGTTTAACAAAAATGTTAAACAGATACACAGAAATTAATATTAATACAAATTAGTATGTAATATTAATAACTAAAATATCACCAAAATGTAAAAAAAAAATAACTAAAATTAAAATGAAAAGTGAACATATAAATATAAAAACTACTTTAAAATATGAATAACTATGATAATACTAGTATATTAATAGATTATCTGATTAGTGACGGAGTGGACTGACCTCAGGATCAGGCCAGACTTCAGGGTTTCGATGGACTCCATAAATACTGATCAAACAGAGACACCCTACAGACACACAGATGCAGCAGTGTGAGCCTCAGCATCAGCCATGGTGTGTGTGTGTGTGTGTGAGACAGTCTGACCCTGTGGAATGACGCAGTCTCCATGTGTCTTCATGTTTTGTGAGTAGTAGCGGGTGAGCGCCAGAACGGGCGAGTGAAGTCTCAGACTCTCTTTGATGCACATGGTGGTGAAGGGCAGCTGACTCAGATCCTCCCTACACAGTGTGCATACAACACACAGATCACACAGTGCTACCATTGCTGAAGTGCAGTATACAGCAGGAGATATAGAAACACCGTATGTGCACAGTGCAATGTGCTTGACTTGACCTTTAACATCATTTCATTTAATTGTAGCATTTATTTCTTAACTCATTATTTGGGCAGAATAAAAAAACAACTTTATTAAAATTACAAAATATTTTTCCCCCTGAAATATCAATTAGATGCATGCATATATATATATATATATAATGTTCTGTATGCCTTAGTTAATTTTTCAATTACAAAATAATAATTTATTTATTTTAACTATAGATTTTTCTAGATCTTAACTGGATGCATTTTTTATTTGACTAATATATGTGGGTTTATTTACCTGCATTGTAAACTATGGTATGGTATTGTAAACACTCAATTGGTGAATAATTTACAGTTACAAAAATTATTTAATTGTTGTTTTAAATAAACTACATTTAAAAACATTAAAAAAGAAAAAGACAGAAGACAGATTTTTTTACATTTAAAGCAATTATTTCTGAGACTATAACTGTGTGTGAGAGTTTCTCTGACCAGCTGATGCCGTTCTCATCTCCGTCCCTCAGCACTGATCTGATTTCGGCTCGACAGCGCTCCTGATGATCCTGATGCATCGCCAGGTTGTAGAAGATCCAGGAGAGGGCGCTGGCGGTGGTGTCGTGGCCTGAGGAAGACGCCGGTGAAGCTTCTTTATCCAAACACACACAGAACCAGTGAATATGAACAACAGCAC
The DNA here is from genome assembly GCA_034779775.1 of Enteromius afrohamiltoni. NCBI lineage: Eukaryota > Metazoa > Chordata > Actinopteri > Cypriniformes > Cyprinidae > Enteromius > Enteromius afrohamiltoni. The sequence continues at coordinate 1,947,081 of JAUYWG010000006.1, forward strand.
ACTCACCGGCAAACATGAACATATCAGCATGAGCCTTGATCTCCTCATTCGTCAGGCCCTCGCCGTTCTCATCCTGAGATTACACCAAATACGTAACAGCTTGTCATATATACACCACTTTCCAAAATAGGGAATATTTACATCAGCGAAGTTGTTTAATATTTTTACAATGTAACAGCTGAAGTGTTGTAAATGTTAAAGTGTAATTTATTATTATAAACAGAAGTAATTCAGACAACTCAATATTTATAAATGACATATTACACAGTATTTTTGATCAAATAAATGCATTGTACATTGTTTAAAACGCATACTTTGGACAGCAGCAGTAAGTCGATGAGGTCCGTGTCTTTCTTCTTGTATCCTCCCGTGTACTCCAGGTTTTCCGTGTGGCTCTTGGCGGACCCCTGCTGGTCGAGTTGGGAACGGCGCTCTTGTACGATTTTAGCAGTGAATTGGTGTACGATGTCGCAGGCCTTACGAAAGCGCCGACCCTGCTCGGTGCGCCAGTAGAGCCAGTCCCAGTGATAGGGCAGGTAGTGCTGTCTCTGGACCAGCAGCTTGGACAGCTCCAGAATGGCTGAGATGTACTCGCTGGGCTTCCTGAGACAGAGCGACAGAGAGGTTGGCAGACAGCTTTCCTGCATCGGTGTGTGTGAGACGTACAGACACACACTCACCCCTCACAGAGACTGTCGCAGCTGAAAGTGCATTTGAGCAGACTGTCCAGAGTCATCGAGCTCATCTGCTCAAACATGTCCAGACTGACCTGCCTCTCAGCCAGCAGGTGGCGCCATTTAGCCTGAGTCACACACAAATAACCACAGATGAAGAGCTCACACACACACACACACACACACACACATTCATCTTCTGCTTTCAAAGCAAGCACTATTGACATGACTCTTCACAAGATAAACATGCACAAAAACATGGCCAGCTCACAATATCACTGTACAATCTAACAAAAACGGTTTGTTCTTAAAAGAAAAAAGGTTTTGTTTTAAGAACATGGAGCATATTTTAAGAATAAGAACAATAAAATACAATTTGGGGAAATGTTTGATGAATTTTGTATTTTAAAAAAACTAAAAATATTTTTTTATGAATAATAATAAGTTATTACTTAATTACAGTTCATAATTTTTTTTCTTTTGACAACTGAAATAAAATGTCAAAATATAAATACATGAAAAATTATATATATATATATATATATTAAAGTAAATACATGAGACTTTAGTTTGAATTTAGTATTTAGTAGTAAAATAACTAATAAAATAAAATAAAATAATAATTTTAACTAGTTGCAACAATTCTCATTTCAATTGTTTCGTTTTATGCTCTAAAAAAACTAAAATTTACAGTAAATAAAAGTGAATGAAACCTAACAAAATTTCTAAACATTAAAGTTTAAAATGAAAACATCATGATTCATCATGAATCAATTATACTAAAATATCCCTGTTAACATGGCGACATTTTGTATTTTCTTAATTTCATGTTGTACTAAAACTACTAAAACTACTAATTAAAATGTAATAATACGTTATATAATAATATAATAATATATAATTTAAAATGCAAACAAAAATGAAAAAATATAACATTCAAAAATTCAAAACATGAATCAAACCTACAATAATATATTAGCAACACTAAAAAATACTGGTCACAGTCTTAATGGTTCTACAAACAGGCTTAATTAACTTTATGCAAAATAAAATATAAAATGTTCTCCTTCTGATTTTGCAGTGAAATCATGAGCTGGAGCTGCAGACCTGCCCTGTAACCCTTCCTTCTCAGATGAGCATCTTGATGCTTGGTGTATTATCTGACATGGTGAATGTGATAAAGCTCAGCGGTCGGCTCTGCCAGCACAAACACTGTATCTGTGAGACGTGCTAAACATCACGAAGCACACCAACCTCAGGAAACCGTCTGTCATCACAGGAGATAAACCTCCTCTGTGCACAAAAGCAGCGAGAGGTTAACGGTGTTGTAAAGCGCTTGACGTACGTGCATGATGTTGGTGGACTGGTTAAAGATGTGAACGTATTTTTTGAGGATGTCGAAGTGGAACGCAGGGGTCAGAAGTCGTCGATGGCGTGACCATTCCTGACCGCTCTGCAGCAGGAGACAGTGACCTGCAAAACACGCAGGAAGAGCTTTATAGACAGGAAATGACACTTTTTCAGAGTTTGGGGTCAGTTGCAGTTTTAATGCGTTTATTGAACTAAAAATATAGTAAAAGCTGTAAAATTGTGAAATGTTATTACAGTGTAAACTAGCTGTCATTTACTTCTGTGACGTTCAGCATTTATTTAAAATAGAGATCTTTTGTAATGTCTTCACTGTTACTTTCCGTCAATGTAACGTGTCCCAGATGAATAAAAGTATTCAGTTCTTTCAAAACAAACTGTTACTGACCCAGACTTTGAAACAGTAACTCTTGCAAACCGTTGAGGACAGAGAGAGTGTTTAGACATCACTTACCCAACCAAGGTTTCATAAACCCATAAAAGATCTTGTCTTTGAAAGTGATGTTTGCTGCCAGAACACACACAAAGAGTTTCACGTTATTACAGCACTTCATTCACAGCAGCTGATGATCATTTATTCATAACGCTGAAAGAACATTATCAGAACGTTCTGCCTAACTATAAAAGATCAATCCGAAAAAGTGTTCTGGTCTGAATCAGGAGAGAAATCTGCACAGTTACAAGAAGAAGAAAAAAATCTCTAAACAAATAATACATCCAGTCCAGTTATTATGGACCATTTGATTTGAGTTAAAATCATCTTAATGCTGGATCAGTTTGATCTTGTGTCTTCTCCAGATGTTCACTGATGGACTGGAGTGCTGTGGATTAATGTGATGTTTTTATCAGACTCTCGTTCTGACGGCACCCATTCACTGCAGAGCATCCATCACTGAGACATTCCTCCACATCTGATGAAGAAACACACTCCTCCTGACCTCAGATGATGCTTTACGGTTATGCGTTTCTTACCTGAGGCTGTCAGAAGGGATTTGATGTAGTCTGGGTGGAAAAGCCGGACCATGTCGTAAAACGGACCCAGATACCAGGCGCAGGAGTGACGGTACCTCCTGACCAGATCATCAACGGCTTGCAGGCCCTCTTCATTATGGCCCATCTGAAACACACAGCAGCTGGGTGAGCTGAGGAACGTCTCTCGTGGGCTTCTGCTGAAAGCGCAGACGTTATAACTACGGCTTCTGTGGCTTCAACACTCGACACCATTGTGAAGGGTTTTATGGTCAGCTTCTGCACGACAGTAAAGCCACTGACTTTGAAGCTGACGCTAAAAACACGAAACATTCCATTTCTTCATTTTGCAAACGTTACCGCAACGATACTTTTGAATGTTCTCTGAATGTTGTGAAATAATAATAACAACGTCTAAAACGAGTTAAGCCCAGTGTATAAATGTTTTAAGAGCATGATTAAATACCTGAGATCTGAACGTTCTGAAAATATTCTCTGCCTATCTAAACTATGTTTATATAGTTTCTCCATTATTAATCTGCATTTGTGTCTTCAGTTTCGGCAGTTTTAGCTATTATTAATGAAGAATTAGGCCTAATTACTGTTCATTCGTCACTCTGGAAATACAAGTCGAATTGCAGTATTACACATTCTGACAAATGAGTTTGCATACACTGAAAAAAGATGAATTAAATGCACTACATTTATAAGGGAAGTGGTTGCAAATCGTTTTATTTCAGCTACATTTAAAGAAATTTACATTAACAGTAACATTCAGCATTTTTTTACTGTGAATGTAGCTGAAATAAATGATTTGCAACCACTTACCTTAAAACATTTTGCATCATTTTTTCCAGTGTACTAAATGCAGCAATACTAGTATTAGTAATATTAGTATCTGCTGTTTTGAATATGAGCACTCATCCTCAGGACAGCATGTGCACGAACATCATTAAACAGGCCTGACTCCCCTCAGACCGATGAAACCGTGAGCTCTGGGACGCTATAGTGATCTTCTGCAGAGCAGTGCATGTAGTTTCTGTGTATTCAGGCATTTGACTATCTCTATTGTTTCACTTAAACAGTATTTCAGCTGATGCATTCATCCGAATGGTCACAATAACTTCAGAAGATCCTGTTTTTCTGCTTTGCCTGCCAAACACATGACTCTGCTCATTGCACATGTGCTTGTGAAATCTACACAGCAACTGCTGTTTCGTATCTCCTTTTAAGAACGTGTTGCACTACATCACTTGAGAAATAGCATTTCCTCTGCTGGCAGGTCAAGAATACAGTGTAAGAGATGTAAAATACTGGTTGCTTTTCATTACGGTTGTACTGAATTGTGTTATCATGGCATTTTTGCAGCAAACAAAATCTGTTTCTGACATTTTCTTAAGGTTATGACACAAACGGTTTCTAAAATGTGTTTCTTGATTATCTGAAAGTTACGGGAACACTCCGTCTTATAAAATGATTCACGCTTATTTTAAGTGTTTTGTTAAATTACTGATGCAACCTTTATTACACCACACACACACACACACACACACACACAAACAATATATCTCCATGCAACAATAGAAACCATCAGAGAGTTTGTAATG
>JAUYWG010000006.1:1989684-2005197 GCA_034779775.1 Enteromius afrohamiltoni
TGTGTGTGAGACGAGAAATTACTTCTCTGATCAAAATATTCATCAGTTATCACTGGAGTACAAGCTAATGAAAGCTTCACAAAACACAGACTCATTTCTAGTGTGTGTGTGTTTGTGTAAACAATGTAATTCTGCATGATGCTCTGAGAGTTTATACTCAAGCGTTTCTATAGCAACAGCTATTTCACATTCATATATTTAATGAAAAGGTAATATGAGATGTAGAGTATTCCTCACATCATTACTGTGGTACACAAACACACACACACACACACACACACTACAGAAATAAATGATATGCCAAGCCTCCCTTTGGGAACATTTACACTCCAAGGACACACAAATACACAAGTATTTTCTTACTCAGTATTTTTGCCCGGTCTTCCATCAAAAATATCTCACATTTCTTAAATCAAGTTTCATAAACTTAATATATTAAGAATTAAGATCATTTCTTTTTAAATAAATGATCAATATTAAGTGAGTTTATGCTTAAAAGAACAAATAATGACTGACATTTTGTCTTCTTTGAAGAATAAGTTTTGAAGCAATTTTTTTCCACAAATATTGGTGTCATTTTGCTACAGAAAATGTTTTAACAGAAAGTTAAAAAGATGAAACAAAAATACTATATATATATATATATATATATATATATATATGTAACATTTCAAATATAGTGTGGAACAGGTTAGGGTTAGGGTTGAAAATCCAAAAATGTATTGAACTATGTATTGTTACCATAGTTAGCTTTATATAAAATAACAGAAGTATATTAATAAATTAATTAATAAATAATTAGAGAGTAAGTTACAGCATAGGAAACTACTCAAAACCCTAAATGAATCACATGACATGATGAATAAATCAAATGCATGTATCAGGGTCAGTATTAGCAGAGGAAAGACCAGAGGATCAGATGCAGCGGCGCTCTCTGCTGGTCAGAAAACACATCCTCACATCAAAAGATCAACGCTTTATTCATTTCGAATCAACTCTTCTGGTTATTATTTCAATTGTGTTTCTTCAATTATTTCTTTCTGAGAAGAAATCATCAGCTCTGAGTATCTTACTCTCCATAGCAACTGATTTCCTAATTAGTTCCATTCCTGTATTTTCTTTAATTCATCAAGTGCATCATCATCTGATCCCAGCCTGCATGCTGCATGTTATTAATCATATCAATTCATATTCTGACTCACAGCAATGACATAACAAACACATACATTGAATCATTGTAGAATAATAAAGAATCCATATATTTGATATCATTTTTAGTTAAAGTTTATTTTAATTATGGCTTTAGTTATAGTTATTGTACAAAAGTAACCAAACCAGAGCTATGATGTTATTAATATGCATCTTAAATTTCGGATTTTCCACAGACAGCAGACCTGAGAGAAAAGTGCTTATTAAGTTTGAAATATGGATATGTATTGTGCAAAAACACATGGATTCTCTTCAGGAGGACTTTATTCACCCCCCGGGAGCCGTGTGAGGGATGTCTTCTGAAGTGTAACGCTATCACCCGAGGCCTTGGAGGAGTCTGGACCAGTTTTATCATAACACACCGAGGATGCTCCAAAGATGAGCACAAGACAGGATCGTTTTCATTTTTGGATGAACTATCTCTTTAAGCTTTATAAATTAGTGCCAAAATAATTCTCAGTATCATAATGAAGGGGTTTTTGTTTAATATAATCAGAATCACCACAGCAGAAATATAACAATTACGTCTTGTAATCAAGTAAAGAATATTTTTTAAATGATATTTGTACAGTATATACAGTAATGTGTTTTAGTCATGTACTGTAAATGCCAGCTGTAATAATGTTTGAAAAGGTTCAATATTAGTAAAGAAATTAAATTAAAACCCTGAAAGCAGCTGTTGTTTGATATTAAAAAATCTGTATGCAAAAAAAAAGGTTTAATTATCCTCTCAACACACACGTTTACAGTTTATATTTCTTATTAAATATTAAATGTCAAGGCTAAATTAGCCTACTTCAAGCCAGACTTATAGAATATTAACGGCACTTAAACTGCTGGTATGACATTTCACACAGAAGATGCTAAAAAGACTCATCAGATGATGTGACAGTAGACATTAAAAACATGAAACATCCACAAACGGTCAAATTAAAAATGTATTCTGAAAGAACCATGTTTATTAACAAAAAAATAAATAACCTAATAAATATGAAGTCATAATCCAGCAAACAGTAAAAATAAATACATGTTTTTGTCTAATCTTGGGCTGCACTGATTTACAGAAACAAACATCTAACTAAAAGCACACAAAGAAATAAGAGACGACTGGCCAATTATTCATTGTTAATTGTGTCATAATTCACTCCCTCTCAGCTCAGCGAAGATGTAAAAGTGCATCTCCTCATATATTAGTTCTCTCCTGATTCAGACCAGGGCCTGTATTCACTAAACATGTGGTCAGCAGTACCAGTTTTACTAACGGACAGAGAGAAATCTTGGGCTCAGAGTAAAGGGGGCGGCGTTCGGTTCTTGCTATGGATGATGTCAGCATGCTTATTAACTATGCACACAGTGATTGGCTGATAGGAGAGGGGAGGGGTTTATGTCAGAGATTTGTTCATAAAAATATTGTAGAGAATGATTTTATGTTGCCATATAAAAAAAAAGTTAATTACTACAATCAAATAAAAATAGGTAAGTAGTAGAATAATCATGGCTCATAAACACATGAACAGCTGTTAATTCTTGTCTAACCGTTTAATGAAAAGGATGTAATCAAAGGATAATTAACCTCCAAACCCTAAAAAGTGATACCTTTTTTAAAAGCTTATTATTGTTAAATGTTTCTAAAATGTATATATTCAGAGGGAGTTGATCTTATAGTGATGTAGTCTTCTTCACTACTCTTCACCGTTCACAGATTTAGTGCTAAAACGCTTCGTCAAATACTCAAATACAGCTAAATTTAGGACTATTTTTAAGATTTAAGATTTTCTCCTACATCGGCAAGTTATGAGCTACTTTTAGCCTTAAGATATTTTGTGAAAACCTGTTCACTGGAGGTTATTATAGATTATGTATTTGAGTTAAAAAAACGTCTTAATGCTGGATTAGTTTGATCTTTTGTCTTCTCCAGACGTTCTGGAGTGCTGTGGATTATTGTGATGTTTTTATCAGACTCTCGTTCTGACGGCACCCATTCACATCCATTCCTGAGATGTTCCTCCTGATCTTGCATGAGCTGAGAGTGAGCACATTCTGATTCAGCTGAACGTTCTCTCAGTGTTTGTGAAGTCACAGCTGTCCTGGCTCGGAGCACGTCTGATCTGAGATCAGGTTCTTCATCTGCGAGCAGTTCTCAGAGAGCTGCTGTGCACGTCACAGATGTCGAACCACTGGCGCTCCACGTCTCTGCGAGGCATGAGTCTACGATCTCTCACCACCCTCCAGAACCACGAGCCCTTCAGCAGGAACACGGTGCTGTGAGTGTAGGAGAAATACGCCGCGTCCAGGTCCCTGACCGGATGGTTTCCGGGGATCACGGCCGGAAACACCTCGGTCAGTGTTTGAGGGGATGAAGAAGCCAAGCGATTCATGCGCACATCAAACCTGAACACCTGCAGATTAATAATGTAGATTATTACAATCCTGCTAAACACGTTATAATACACTCAAGCAAACCATTAATTATATTTACGTTATATATTTGCATTAAAATTATTTTAGCCGACTAACTTTTTTTAAATTTAAATGAGTGCTATCAAATGATTAATTGTGATTAATTGCATTCAAAATAAAAGTTTTGCTCTGTGTGTACTGTGTATATATAAATACACACACATACATGTATGTATATATTTTACGAAATATTTTACGTTTATATATGAAATACATCTATATATATAATGTAAATTTTATGAATATAAATATATACATGTAAATATTTTTTAATGTATAATCATATACAGTAGAATGTTCATTAGCTACTGATGTGGTACTAATTAATAAATTGTTTTAATATCTTAACTTTGATTATCTTTGCATTCATAAGGCATACATTTTTATGCATTTATCTGATTTTCTGAATGCTATCTTTCTTAGAGTACTAGCAGTTACCTGTGAACCCTTGAAGAAGTAGATGTGCGCGTCTCTCCGGTCGTAGTATGCAGTGTCCAGTGGTCCAGACACGCCGGGGAAGCCTTCAGAGATCAGCCGGGGATATGAGTGTCCGTCTGGGTCTGCACTGAACACCTGATCATTCTCACTGTCGTAACGCCAGTACTGCACTCCTGAAACACCCCCCCCCCACACACACACACACATTATAAAATGTGTAACGTGTAAATAATAAATAAATACAGTAAATTTTAAAAAAATGCTAACTGAACAAAATAAAAATGTAAAATGAAATACCCTGCAAAATACAAATATAAATGCAAACATGAGAAGAAGAAAACCCACCTGTACAAATACAAAAACACCTAAAACAATGTACTGTTATAAAGTACTCTATTTGCTGTTCAGGAACTTTTCTTTTTAGGGACAGGAGATGCAAATGAGCTTGTGCTGTAATCTCTGTGTGCATTGCATCTCTCTTTTAGTGATTCTGTTTTTGTGCTCAAATGCACGTAAAGAAACTCTTAGTAATACCTTTGAAGAAGTAGACGGCGTCAGTTCTGCGGTTCCAGACGTGAACGTAAGCGTCGACGCCGCTCGAGGGCAGCCCGTGCCAGCCGGCCTGGACCGCCACCGGATCCCCGTACCGCGTCCGGTTATTCCGGTTCTCATAGAGCCAGTACCAGCCCTCACGCATGAAGTATGTGTTAAACCGCACCACCACCTCGCCATACGCCGTCTGCTCCCTCCTGATCCAGTCAAACACCGTGCTAAAGCGACCCTTACACACACCTGACACACAAAACACACACCAAACATTCAGATTTATGCTGTAAGAACGTTTTTGGTTGTCATAATGTGTTGAAACCTTTAAACCATAATTTTCTGTGTATAGTAATATGAATATAATCTCTAGCTCTCACCGTACAGGCTCTGAATGGATTTCCGGTCCATCCAGTCGATCTCAAACCCAGAGTCCTGAGGAAGGTAACTGGGCTGCATGATGGATCCGGGCCGGAAGATGTGAGGAAGCCCTAAAACATGACCGATCTCATGAACCGCTACCTGAACGAAACACACGACACGCTACAGTCTGTGACATCGGACCAGATTCAGATCAGAAATTGAGATCAGTGTTTCAGATTAGAGATTGAGATCAGAAATTCAGATCAGATTCAAACCAGCAATTCACAAGTGACTGTGTCAGAGATTACATTAATAAAAACATGCTTGAGATTCGCATTGTATTTCATTTTCCGGGTCATTGATGTGAGTACTTGTTGTTATTCTTTTAAGTCTTCACTCACAATCAAACATCAAAAGTGGATTAATAACACAAGACTATATGCACAATTACTAACATGAAAAGCTTAAATATTAAATTACTGAAACAATACAATTATGTAACTATTAATCAATTTAAATTAAATTAAATATGCGTTACCTTTAGAAGACTGATCCCACTGCCTGTGTTTGGGACAGTAAAATGTTCATCATCGTCAAAATGAATGTCTCCGAGGAACCAGGCGTGAGCGAACTCCCGTCCTGCCCCGTCAAACCGCTGAGAACAGCCCAGGTGACGACCTGCAGCAAACCATTCAGAGACCACTCAAGACGTGCTTCTTAAAAGTTGAATTACATTGCCAAAATTATTAGAACACTAGTATTTCCACCAGATAAAAACTAGTTTGAAGTCAGTTATTTCTGTCTTCTGCTGTAGTGTGTCAGCCAACATCAAACTGATATTTCCTACTGAGTGGTGGAAATAATAATCCTGACCACTTCTAGTTCTTTAGCACTGACCTGTCCCGAAGCCCAGCCGGATGTCGATGTCCTCCAGAGGCGAGTGAGTGTCCTCCTCGAACTGCAGCGGAGAGACTTCGCTCCACATACGAAAGGCCAGTCTGAAGATGTACTTCTGCTCGTCAATGGACAGCTGACTGCTGTATCCTTCTCCAATCAGACGCCACTTCAGGAGGCTCTTGGAGAAGGCCATGTGTCCCTTCCATTCGCTGGTGTCTCTCCTCTTCCTGCTCCTCAGAAGAGCTGCCAGGTGGCGCTGTTTCTGCTCGTGAGGTTCAGTGTTACTGGCCGCATCGGTGTGATTGAGTGTTGTGGTGCTGTTGGACTCGGTTGTGTCGTTTAACATTTGCTCAGTAGGCTCCAGTTCCTCGTCCTGGTCCGGGACGCCACACCGGGGTTTATTCATGGCTGCTTTAGTGGCGTCGTCAAACACACCTGTGACAGGTAGACCGGACACCTGCTGGAACTCCTTCAGAGCAGAGACGAACAGGAGATCCGGAGTGCTGGATCTGGACATGGTTCCTCTCTCCTGAAGCTCCAGAGAGAGACCGACCTCCGTCTCATCCGCCAGGATCTGAGCATCATCACCATCTGCAGCCTTTAGGAAGCCATACTTCGATAGGAACCGCTGGTATGATGCAAAAACAGACAGTCAATATCTGACCTAAATAAATAATAAATATATCATCTACTCTACTACACTTTAGAAACTCAAGTAAGAATAGAGCACAGTGATAGTGATAAGAAAGCACATAGTGCTATTACAGGAAATTGTGTGCTTCTAGTTTTTTAGCAACAGTTTGGACAATACCAATAACCAATAGCAACACCAATGACTTGGTACAGTCATTTTAGACTGTTGCAGCAGAGACGGAAATACAACAAAGAAGGGGGTGCCAATACTTCTGTCCATATAGTGTATTTACACGTCACTGGTGTTTTTTAAAAGTCTTTTAAAGTCACACCAGACCAGTCAAGTTCTACCACACTGACTCAGTCAATCATTTCTTTTTGAACCTCACCTTACACACAGAGGCATAGTCAGGTTAAAATAGAAAAGGCTCCTGTCCAAACCTTAGCTATAAAATTAGAAGCACACAGTTCACTAGAATGCAGACATTATGGGGCACTTTCCCGAACTGGGTTTAAGACTAGTCCTAGATTAAAATAAATGTTAAGAGCTGTCTAAACTGGAAAAAGCTTGCACTGAGATATCTTAAAATAAATTATTGCCATTGTTTGGTCTTAAAATGCTCACAGATAATGCATTTTTGTAAGACATGTTTCCAAAAATTCTTAAATGTCCTAAATTAGTAAAGGTCTAGTCCTGGCTTAATCTAATCCCTATCCAGGAAACCAGCCCTATACGTTTAGACATTTGTACTCAAATAATCAGTAAAACCTGTTCATTAGAAGGGGGTGCCAATACTTTTGTCCATATACTTTATTTACAAGTCATTGGTGTTTGGTGATGAGTTAAGATACAAAAGATTAAGATATTTTCTCTTGGAAATGACAAAAGTAGTCACACCTGTTCATTAGCCAATACTTTTGGCAGTTTAGATACCTGTGCAGTGTTTGTGTCGGTGATGAGCTCTGCCTGATGGATGTTGTTGATCTCATCTGTATGATCTCTGCTGTGGAAGACTTTCTCCGCGCTGATGATGAAGATGATGGTCCTGAGGATGAAGATCAGCCGGATCAGAACCAGCATCGTGTGTCTCTGTCCCGCGCCGAGAATGAGCGCGCTTCAACTGCACGAGGTTTGTGTCGTCGAGAAACAACAGCGGGAGGATTTATATCACCACCAAAACACAGCAAATAGAGCTGCGCGTGACGCCACGCGACTCTCACCTGCGCGCGAGAAACACCTGCGCGGTATTTCAGTCATAAAACAATCGATATACGTCAATAAACACAAAAGTTAGAATGTAACTATTGTTTTAATGAACATAATTTATAAATGTAATTACACAAGCAAAAAATTAAAACGTACACTTAAAATAAGTATAAATGTAAATGTATAAATTATACATGTAATCTCATAATAGTACGTTTTTTATTTAACATTTAAAAACAATAACATTTTATTATAATTATTACAATATACATGTGAAATTAATCATGATTTAAAAAAATAAAATACTTATGTTATTGACTTTCAAATCAAATGGTTAAAATTAATTTAAATATAAGTTTAAATGTATTAAAATTTCTGCATATTAATATTGAGCACATACATTTAAATAAATATATATTTAAATAAAATTGTAATAAATGTAAATGTTATTTAAAGTTATGCCCATCAACATTAAATAAGGAAAATATACACATTTTATTTATTTATTTTTTATTTTACACTTAATCTTCCATTTAAATAATACAAAAATCACAAAAGTTTTCAAGCAACCAACTGACAATGATCATTTCAGACTGAAAGTTGCTCACAGTCAACATGACACACAGACAAAAACTAAAAGAAGTTGGAAAATAAAAGAAGAGGCTTTAGGTGCAGCACTGATGATTCTAATACATAAAATAACACAGAGATATTAATGCAATCACTTATTTAAAAGTTCATTATTTATATCTAGTAACTACTGCAAAAGCAGGACTCAGGGGTCAGAGGTCAGGTGAGCAGGGCGTGTGTGATGGCAGTGGCGAGGTGTTTGGCCGTGGGTTTCTCAGCGCAACAGCTGACCGTCAGTCCGTGTGACCGCAGCGCGTCTGCCGTGGTCGGTCCAATCGACGCAAACTGAAGAGAACAACGATTATTTATTATATTTAATATGTGACCCTGCACCACAAAACCAGTCATAACGGTCAGTTTGGTGAAATACATAAATAACTACTCTCTCCACTGATGTCTGGTGTGTTAGGAGAGGACAGTATTAGAAAATCTGGAATCTGAGGAGCTAAAAACATCTAAATATTGAGAAAATCATCACTAGAGTTGTTCAAATCAAGTTCCTAGCAATGCATATTACTAATCAGAAATTAAGTTTGATATATTTACAGTAGGACATTTACAAAATATCTTCATGGAACATGATCTTTACTGAATATCCTGATGATAAAAGAAAAACAGATCATTTTGACTCATACAGTGTATTGTTGCTGCTGTGCTCCAGACTCAGGGTCTCAGGGTCTCTGATTCTGTGTGTCGTACCTTTATCTGCTCCAGCTGAGATCCTGAGAGTCTCCGCACCAAATCCAAACAGAACTTCACTCCGGATGGACTGAAGAACGCCACACTCGCTGGGACGCCCTGAACACACACACACAGGAGACAGGTGAGAGGCAGCGCTGTGATGAACACACACACACACACACACACCTGCTGAGTGAAGTAGTCAGTGATGTTGTTCTGCAGCTCAGGATGTTCTGATGTCTGATAAACGGTCAGAGTCTCCAGAGGAATATCTGACAGACAAGAAGAAAATCATTCTGGAATATAATATTTCAGTTCAACACAATATAAATAATATGAGGCTCTGAGCACAAAAGCAGTCACAATTAATATACAACAATAGCTCAAAATTATCCATTTTTCTTTTATGCTAAAAATCATTAGGATATTAAGTAAAGATCACGTTCCAAGAAGATACAGCAAATATATCAAAATGTCATTTCTGATTAGTAATATGCATCGCTATGGTCTTTATGGATGTTTTTAGCTCCTCAGATTCCATATTTTCTAATACTGTCCTCTCCTAACACACCAGACATCAGTGGAGAGAGTATTTATTCAGCTTTCACGTGATGTATACATCTCAGTTTTGAAAAATTGACATTTATGACAGGTTTTGTGCTCCAGAGTCACATGTAATCTGATATAAATCCTCTGCTGCGGTTCTCACGGTTCTTTCTGAGCGCGGTGGGCAGAACTTCACGTTTGATGGAGCCGCAGGGGAAGAAAAGTGGCAGAATCTCTTGATTTTCTCCTGCATTTAACAACACAAAATATCCACAAAGAATATAAAATACTCTGACGTCATCAGAGAAAATAATAAACAAAAGTAATAATATCAGGGTCATACTCTGTAGGACGAGCAGAGCGAGAGCGTCCGCGGTTCCTGTATCTTCACCCACAGCATTCAGACCCAACTCTGCGACTGAACACTTAAAGCTTTACTACAATTACACAAGCTTCATGAGGTGAATAGTCTGAGTACTGGGAGAAGAACTGTGTTTGTATTGAGCACAAAAAGAAAAGAAATTTGCATAATGACAATTAATCCTATGTTTAGGTCAACGGCTGTTAATGTAACAGTGCAAAGAAAAGGAAAATTATTATAGCTATATATATATATTATATACACAAACCAGGTTTGGGTTACGGTTAGGAGTGTTCTTCATCCAGCCGGCATTTATTTGATCAAAAACAGAAATATTACTACAATATAAAATAACTGGTTTCTATTTTAATATATTTTGAAATCGATTTTATGATGCAAAACTTCATGAATATACTGATTTATTATTAGAATGATCAATATTAGCAACAGCTGTGCTGCCAAGTACTTTGTTGGGAAACTGTGCATTTGTTGATGAAAAAAAAAGAAGAAAAAAAACATTTATTCAAAATAAAAATCTTTTTTCAAAATATAAATCTTCGCTATCACTTTTTTAATAAGTTTTACACATCCTTACTGAATAAAAAGTAGAGTATAGAAATATATTTATTTGAACTCTAGTGCTCTATTCTAATTCTATTGTTATTCTGATAACAAAGACTAACACTAGCTTCTCTATTATTTTGCATTCTATTTGTTTTCTTTTTATTTATTACAACTGACAAAAAGCAAAGGCCTCACACACTAGCTTGCTTTTCTTTTCTATCTGTTTTCTTTGATGTGTTCTGGTTTCGGTGCAAAATGTAACTTCGGTCTATTCTTTAAAAAGAAATGCAGTAGATTTTTAAAGCCACAAGAACAGAGAGAAGACAAGCAGAGAAACACTAAGAACAGAGGATAAGGATGCCCAGGTGTGTTCAGAACATCATGCAGGTGTGAGCAGATTTACTGCTGACAGAAACAAAAGAGCTGATCTAAACACACACACTTCCTTCAGGCACTAAACACACTCTTCAGAGACGTGTGAACGCCAGCGGTGTGTGAGAAACCTGCCTTTGTGTTCGGCTTTAACACACTCGCTCTCTTGTGTGTGAAATTAGTTCATACCTGAAGACGCTGTGGCTTTTCCAACAACATAAACTGACTTTTCATTCCATTTGTCTCTCACCGCGTCCCATTCTGGAGAACAGACACTACATGCATTAACTGTCTTAATATACAAAATTATAAATACACAAAATAAAGCAGAAATCAGGCTTTTTCTTCAAATGTCCATCATTTATCATGAAAAGTGGCCTCTAGGGGCTGAGATCACTTACTAAACTTTAGGTGCTTGCATTTTACAGATGCTTCTATCCGTGCATTCAAGCTCAGCTTTTTTTTTAATTCATGCATTCCCTGGAAATCAATCTCATTTTTATTTTTCTCATATTTTGAACGTTTCTCATATTATTTTGGCTTAATTTGAAATATCAAAAACTAAAACAGAAATAAAAATGTATAAAAAACTATATATATATATATATATATATATATATGAGTGCTGTCAAATGATTAAAAGCGTCCAAAATAAATACATTATGTTTTGTTTACATAATATATGTACATGTACTGTGTATATTATATATATATATATATATATATATATATTTAAGAAAAATATGTTTACATATTATATGAATATATATATATATATACACACACAGTAATATGTTCTAAATATATGCTGCATGTGTTTTTTTTAAATAAATATACTATATTTATAAAATAATATATTTTGTTAAATATACACAGTACACACTTAAATATATAAACAACATTTTTTAAATGAATCTCTTATAGCACTAATATATAATTAAACTGCTCAAATTAAAACGAAAAATTTGTAGTGGTGTCAGACGACTAATAGCATACAAAATAAATGTTTTTGTTTGCATAATATGTACATGTACTGTGTGTGTATATAAAATACACACACATGCACACATTTAAGAAAAATATGTAACCTTATTAAATATATATATATATTATATACATTGTATGAATATGAATATATAGATGGAACATATACATATATGTTCAAAATATAAAAAAGTTCTTTAATGGTTTTAAATATTGTTTCAGCTACAATTATCTAAAAATAACCTTGAACTACCGTATAAGTTGTGAAATAAATGAATTAGTTGCGATGTGTACGGAAAAATGATCTCTCATATGTATACATTTATAAAAGAGGGGCTGTGCATTGTAATAATTCAGTGACATGAATTCTCAAACATTAACGCAGTTGTAAACGCTATATGAAAGAGTTGATCTTTTGTTCAACTGTAATTATACTGTAATATAATAAAGCACTCACTGTGTGTGTGTTTGTGAGAGTCTAGACAGGTCTTGACGGCCTCCACGGCTCTGGGGCTGGTGAAGATCAGACCTCCGAACCGCTCGGGCTCAAAGAGCTGGTGTTTGACAAACAATAAACCACCACAACAACATCATTCCACTTCAGGAGCCCTTCAGCTGGGATCAGAATAATCAAGTCTCCAAACTCACCCGCTCAGAAAGCTCATCTAGAGACACAAAAGTGAAGGACAGAACCGGAATCAAAGAAGCCGTGTGTCCACATGAGGCCAGCTCCTAAAATACACACCTACTCATCAGCACCCTCTCAAAACACTGGGGTTTTTATGAATATTCGAACACATTACCTGGATATAAGGGTCTGCTTCACTCTGAATCTCTCGTGGCTCTTTCAGAAGCAGCACCTTCATGTTTGCAGGCATCTAAAACCACTGAAAGACAATGTGCTTTAATACTTCTGCTCGAGTCAAACCAATATCAGCGTTTCATGCAACAACGCCCATAAGAATACACATGTGTCTCACACTGATAACAGGAACAACAGACAACTGCAAACACACTCCGGGGACCGAGCATGAGCTTGTGTTTTCATGCATTGCCTTTATTATGAAGCAAAGACGGCTCTTTAAAGCTATTCTGGCGCAGCTGATAAGAGTAATAATGCTTGATAATAGCTGGAAACACGCAGCATGACATACTTGCAGTGAATGAGTTTGTGCAGCTTTCCGCGTGATTGTGATGTAAACTTTAACAGTGCAGAAGGACGCAGCAGCGGCGCACTTAGAAACGGAACCGGGTGGTTCTTCAAAATAAAAGTCCAGAGAGTTTATTACTCGTGTGCTGGAGAGGAGTGGAGTGTGGAAGCAAAAAAACAAAAAACATTTTACCTCACAAGTTGCTTTAAATTGTTGTTGTTGTTGTTGTTGTTGTAAAGTTTTCCGTTTAAATTAACTGCAATTTAGTTTTTGTTTTTCTGAGCCAAAAAGAAATATCACACATTTTCCCATGATTTACTCAATTTCAGTGTAACACTCTTAAAATCAATTTATGACACGTTAAAAGATTAAATACATTCACCCTAACTGCTATTTTAAAATTAGATTGCGGTTTTTAGAATTCATTTAAAACACAATCAAATTTAAATGAATGCATTCTTGTTCTTCTTTATATTTTAATATGTACAAGTCATAATAAGCATTTTTCATAAATAGTGTGTTACACTGAATGAAAACATTATGTAACATTATTTTATTCTCCAAAAACGTATTCGAAACCTTAAAAGTAGACACGTTATTCACATTCAGTGTGCCTTCTATGGACATAAAATCAGTTTTGTGAATTTCTTTATATTTCTTTGTGTGTGTGTGTGCTTGTCTTTCTTTTATTCTTTTTTGTCTGTTCGTTTGTTTATGTCTCATAAATATAAAACTTTTATTGTTCTTATAAAAAATGCAACCGTCTGGCCGTATTCTGAGGCTGATTGGCTGAGACCGCATCCCTGACTCCGCCCCCTCCCACATATAATTACAAAGTCCGGCAGAAGTGCTCGGTTCCACTCGGACACACCTTCATCACTTCAGGTTCACCTGATGAAGATCTGAATACTGACAGGATGATGAAGATGAACGAGTCTCTTCACGCGTTCGACTTCGAGCGTCAGTTTAACGATCGCGCCGCGCTCGAATGGTTCAAACAGAACTGGTGAGTCAAACGATCCGAATCACTGATTCATTTCATTTGATTCTATTTCTACAGATGTGCGTCTGCTAACCTGCGCTCATAAATGACGAATATTATAATGCATACATAGAATAGAATAGGCTGGGCTGATATATATATATATATATATATATATATATATAAAGTCTGATAAGCAGTAATTAAACTTATTGTATAATAATAAAAAACATTAACAGACAGTACTAGATGCTTAACATGTGCATAGTATGTGACTTTTCCTTCTTTAACCTTTAATAAAGATAGTAGGTTGCATGTAAACACTCCCTGCTCATTAAAAGGAAGCAATAAAGTCTGAGAGAATCACCTTTGACCTTTCATCTTAAACATCAGTCACATTAACAAACAAGATCCGGTGATTCTGTGTATTAATGTGTGTGATTATGAGCTATTGAAGTGTTCAGACAGTTTTACACAACTGTTCTGAGATTGATTGATAAGACAGGTTCATGTTGAGGACGGCACAGATTCGATCACCTTTGACCTTTCAGATGATTGTGACATCAGGATCTGCTCATGTCCTTATAAAGCGTCCGGAAAGCTTTTATTTGCAGGTTAAGATCCAGACAGAGATGTTATAAAGCTGTGTGAATATATGCTGTATGAATAAATGTATATGGGCTATATAAATAAGCCCTGCAGTCACTTCTGTTCTTTAGTGTCCACACAGATATTTCATACCTATATTAATAAGCTCTTACAGTGAGTCCTAATGTGTTTCAGGGGAACAGCGATTGTTCTGTCGGGTGTGTATGTGGTGTTTATAGTTCTCGGGCGCATCTTTATGAAGGACAGACAGAAGCTGGACCTGAGGAAGCCTCTTATGCTCTGGTCATTATGTCTGGCCATATTCAGGTAGGGTTAAAACAGACAAGAATTATGAGATATCAACTCGCAATTCAGAGGAAAAAAGTTTGCAATAGCTTATTTACATTTCATATTCGGTGGCAAAAAAAAGTGATATAAGTTGCTGGGGTATATTTGTAGTAATAGCAAAAAAAACATTGCATGGGTCAAAATAATGCTAAAATCATTAGCAGATCCAATGTTTTATGAAAATAGTTTGTAGATTTCCTACTGTACATATATTAAAACTAACTAAAACACTTTTGATTGCTAATATGCTGGGAACTTTAAATATGATTTTCTCCATATTTTTTGCACCCTCAGATTCCAGATTTTCACCATGCATCTATGGAAAGATTATTTATTCAGCTTTCATATGATGTAGAAATCTCAATGTCGAGAAACTGCTCCAGGGTCACATATAAACTGCACTTTACCTCTTGCGCTTCAGACTTTTTCATTTCTTTTTCAGAATTCAGGAAACATGTTAGAATTTAAGACATTTAGAAGAAAAAAAAAACACATCATTGTGAGATGTAAACGCAGAATAAAGAAAGTGAGAAGTGTGTTATGTACACAGTGTTAT
>JAUYWG010000007.1:0-12631 GCA_034779775.1 Enteromius afrohamiltoni
TAAAGCACACATGCTGTTGACGCTGCGCAGTAAGAAGAGACACAATGCAGATCATGTATCTTCTGTGTTTGTTCACCAGTTTTGCGCTGAACAGTTTTAATGTTCAGGCAAAAGTGGTCAACAGCTTTAATGAGTGCAAAGAGTTTTTCTACAAAGGCGAAGAACCAAAAGGGATGGATCAGAATGCCCGGAAGATCTGTCAAAAGTTGCCATTTGATATCTTCCTTTATGCATCTCTCTATTCTTCATCTCACAAAATTCCACTGTACAGTGCTTACAAGTTTGATCCTGACTGCTCAGGTACTTCATCAAAGAAATGGCTCATAGAACCACAGGTAACTTTATTATTTACTTATTATTTTAGATGTTTCGTAAGGAAAAGATGTTGAATCGTTTGATTGATGTTTTGGTCATTTGTTTGTCATTGCATTGAAATAATTAAATGTATTAGATTGTTGGATGAACTGATGGAACATCACCAATCTTACAATTGTACAATTAACAGTTAAAATGTTGAAGAGTATTTGGCTAGGACATATATTAAGACATATTTCTTCTGTAGCTTATTTCTCAGTCTGAACCTGAACACATGCTGCCTGAGGATAAATTACAAAACAAGCAAGATCAACTAAAAAACACACAGGCCATCAACAGTGACTATGAAGAAACGGGATATGACCGCGGACATCTGTATCCCAACAGTTTCCAATGCAGTGACGACCGTCAGGTGACATTTACACTGACAAATGTTGCTCCTATGGATCCTTGCTTCAACCGCATTCACTGGAAGCTTTGGGAGGGTTATTTACAGTCTTTTTTAAAGAACGTCCTGAAGAGTGATAATGAAAAGGCGACAGCCTACATCATCACAGGTACTGTACCTGGTCAGGACAAAATACCGCAAAGCCAAAAAAGAGTCACTGTTCCAACTCACATCTGGACAGCTGTTTGTTATGAACACAAAGACAGTGACAAGTCGTCTTCCTTTGGATATATAGCATTGAACAAGCCAGAATTTCATATAAAGTTAATGAGTGTTTCAGAGATGAAAAAGCAGCTCAAACAACTTTATGACGCATCAACTTTTGAGATTTTTCAAGATGATTGTTTCAGTGACAAACCAGCATCTGAAGAGGCAAAAAAACAATTTTTAAATCTAATTAAATTACCACAGCACTCAAATGTCCCAAAATGTTCAGAACAGCTTTCTTGCAATGCAACATCTCAGCAGTGACAGTAAAATTACTGAACTGTCAGCGACAATCAGCTACGGCAGTTCAAGCTCTTATTCGACCTCAGGCGAAACACTGAAAAGAGAATTTAGTACTGCTTGTGCTATAAGTGGAAGCAAAAAACGTCGCACATCTGATAAACAAAAAAGGGCTGTGTCTGAAGCGTCTGAATCTATTGAATGTCGGTTGGTCCCAGAGAAGTCTGTTGATGGCAAGACTGCAGCTGATGGCTCTCCGTGCAGCGGTTTTGTGAATAATGGTAAGAAATGTACCTGTCTCACACAAGAAGGCATAAGCAAAGCGTGCTGCTCCTCTCCCTGTCTGTACCAGGACCAACTAAAGGACTACCGTTGTTACTCGGGTAAGACGCAGATACAGTGCTCGCCCCAGTACTCACTTATCACAGCTAAAGGAAATCGATGTCGAGACGATCACCCGTGTGCCACATACGGTAAAGACTACTACTGGTGTTACATCAACGGCACGTCCTGGGAATACTGCAGCCCCCCGCTGTGGGGAAGTAGGGCTAAAGATGGGAAATACTGCCGCAGCAACTTCGCTTGTGCCAAATACGATAAAAGCGACCCATGGTGCTACACTGATGAGAAAAGCTTTAATTCTTGCTGTACTTCTGATGACTACTTCTCAGCTGTTAACTACAAAACCTGCAAGCCTGAGCACCCATGTGGTTATTATGGTAAAAATTACCTGTGGTGCAACACCACTGATGGCCGCTGGAATTATTGCTGCAAAGAGTTCAAAAAATAGTTTGTCATGGGACAACTTGCACTAACGCATAACTAACCAAAGAAAGTACTTGCAAAACTGATTGACATTTTAATTCTTGTAACATCTACTAACCTTGAAACAAACAATGTTGTAGTAGCACTCAAGTTATTGCCTGTGAATTCAATCTACTGTCGAACAGCTGCAGAAGAAAAAAAAAAATCAATAAATGAAATCCAGCTGTAGACATAACATGATTATAAAATCAGCAATTTTGTGGAATCGATACGCATTTTGTAACAATAATAAAATACATGTTGATGTTATTATTTGTGATGCTACAGGGTCTTCATTTCACAGAATGGACAAACCGTTAAGTATTAACTGGTAGAGTTAAAATCACAAACAAATACTACACTCACATTTTTTTTTACTGAATCAAATATGCAGTGAATGCATTTTATAGTTAATTTTTTTGATATCACGACAATGTACAAATTGCTATTCAGTTAGAAAATGTTTCCCTTTAAAAAATTAACATATATATATCCCCTTTTTAAATTAACATATATATATATATACTTTTTAATGAATATAGTGCCTTTCCGGTGACAAAATGACTTTAAAATTCAGCAGGAGCAGTAAAAATGCAAACCAAAATAGTCCCTCATGGAGTGGAACACAAAACTGTAAAATAGTTGATCTATGCTTCAAAAGTCCAAAAGAGCGCAAATTCCAGGGCCCTCATTTATCAACAATGAGTACACACAGATGTGTGTGTTATGAGTGCACGGGTACAGTTTCACACAAAGTACTTATACGTAGAAATGTGTGTAAACATAAGCTAACCTCTGAGCATCTAGTGGTAGAATAGCGACACTACACAGAAAAAGCTTTTTAAGTGTCAAGTATGCATTTGTGTTTCCTTTTAATTTTACTTAAAAAAAAAAAAAAAAAAAATTTATCATTTTGCTAGTTTTGATCAGACAAGTTGCATAATTGATTGAATAAGTAGGGTGTTGTCTAAACAACTACAAATTAAGTTTTCAAACCAATTTCCGGAGGAAGGGCTAATGATTATTAGCACAGCTGGCACAATTTAATAATCAATCCTGCTCCCATCGTAAGCCAATCCAATCCTTACCTCGCCACTATAAATAGTCTTGTTTCGTTCCCTTCTGTATCTCGTTTTTTGCATTCCGGCCACCTCCCCTTCTTCACTGTTTTATATATATATATATATTTTTTTTTTTTTTTTTTTTTTGGGGGGGCGGGGGGTTTACTTTTTGTATGCAAATAAAATAAAAATAACAAATAAATTCAATCATTTTTATCCTCTGTGTCTCTCAGCATAACCATAGCGCTAGATATTTTGAAGGATATCCACTGGACACAAACTACATACAATGTTCTGTGTCAGCTGCGACACCAGGATGTGTTGTAGATTATATGTAGATATAAGTGTATCACGGCTAACAGAAGAGCGTACATAGTGCGTTCAGTGGATGCAGAGAGACAAAGAGGAGATGAATTATTGAAAATAGTACTTATTTTTATTTTCTTTGTATACAAAAACTATTCTGGTAACGATGACAAACTAAGCTTTTATGGGTTTGGAACGACTTTTGTAAATTCTAACCTTTTTAGAATCCCAAAGTCCACTAGAAGAGGTAGAGATTTTTTGAATCTAAACTCTGAAACTCTGTTCAGGGTTCAGACACAGTGGAAGGTAAATGTTATAAGGAGCAACAGAAATACAGAAATCGTTATGACAACAGCTTCTTATTACTGTAAGCAACACAAACAAACATAAATGTAGAATTCTTTCTGATTGTTTTTTAAGTGAAAACCAAAAGACAATATTGGGGAAGATAAACAACTGTATAATTTAACTTAAAACAAAACAGAAATAGACAAAACTGGAAAAACGCAGAGTGAGATAAGGATTATCATATAGCACAGATCTCTTGATCTGGAAAGCACGCCTGGTAGATGTCTTTCAGATATCAGTTTTACATTCATTCAAAATCATAAACATCTTAAAGGCATCTAATAGACGTCTGTTTGACATCTAAAAGGAGACATCCAATAGATGTATTGCAGATGAGCAAACAACCTAAATAATATGTCTTACAGAAGTAAATGCAGATGTAAAACAGATGTTTCCTGGGATGCTGGTTTGAGCTGGTTCTTTGCTGGTCTTAATATGGACCATGACCAGTGAAGGACCAGCAAAGAACCAGCTCAAACCATCATCCCAGCTTCAAAACTAAAGGCCCCGATATACTTAAAATCAAGTTTTTTTCATTCTTCGTTGCAGATGATTACCTGTGCATCAGCACTCTGTTGAGATAAATAGTCAGGAACAAGCTTCAAAGAGTGATTGATGTCGCCAAGTCTTCTAAAGGAGCATGCCCTTTGACCTACATTATATATACCTATATTGACCTATATGGCATGGTTTGCATGATTGGATAAACGTGATGGCCTTCTGCCCTACGCATGACTTTAAGACTTCTGTAATGGTGCTCGTCAATCCCCCAGGATGTGGAAAGTCATGTTACATTGCTGACCTTTGCATCTGTTTTCTTACCTATTATAAACCATGTGGTGGGATAGCTATGACACACAGGACAATGTTGTTGTTGATGAAATTTATGTGTGGTGACCCTATGATGAACTGCTGTGGGTCTGTTTCAGTTCAAACAATAAGGTCACTGATTGGGTAACAGTTCACGCCCCTAAAGTGAAGCAACATCGCTAATACATCTCTAGTGAAACATGTCAGCAAGAAAAATAAATTGCTGACAGTTTTTCCCCAATTGGACCAAAGTTACAACAAATGAAGAAGTGAAACTCTGTTTTACAGTACAATTGTGTGGCTCACTTCTGTGAAAAAAAGAAGAAAAGTTATTTCTTAGAAATAAATTATGCAACATAAATGTCACAAATATTTTTGACCATTTACAGCCGCAACTGCACAGCTCTACTACATTTCACTAGATTCTTTACTCCATGAACACACTATGTAATATTCTTATATATTATACATATAAAATCAAAACACTTTATAGCAGGTATAGTATAACAAAGTACTACCAAATCATTGCAAACTAGTCAATTAATAGTTTATCTGTAGTAAATACTTTAATGTACTATTTACAAATGTGAGTTCTTTGTTTGTCACAGTAATAAGGGCCTGAGCACCACAATGCAAGGACCCTCTTAAAATTGCGCAATTTATTATTATTAACATTATTATTTTGAAACAACTGCTAGTTTTCAAATCTCTATTTGCTTAACATAAAGCTGAATTTACATGAACATTGTTGCAATATGGTCCATGGTTTCATCTGCATCAAAATACTTTCATGTTTACAGCTGAGAAGTTTGATCAAGATTGATTAGATGTCACACTGACTTCTCTTTTCCCGATTATTGGACTTTCATTTAAAATTCAAGAAGTACATCAAGAATGTGTTTGATGTAAGTACATGGTATTAGGTGTAGACAGCATGGGGTACATTTGCTTTAAATGCAAACGGTCTATGAGACCTGATATCAGAGCATCTTTTTCACGTTTGTTGGTTTCAGTGTGCTCAAACTGGATGTCTTCACACATTCAGCATTATTAGATCATTTAGAAGACACCTACTGGAGCATGCTAATGAAATTGGAAATGAAATGGAGGAAGCATCTTTAGTTGAGCCTGAGAACAATACAGCAAATTCAGTTTTAGAAGCTGTTGAACTGAGTGATAAGGACTGCCGTGAAATTTCTGAAGAACAATGTGATGAACTTGAGGAGGAAAATATGAAAGACAGAGTAGGATTGTTTTTACCTAAATTGAGGTCAAATTCCTCCTAAACGTTCAGTGGTGTTAATTTTGTGGTAATACTAACAGTGAGACTCACATTGATGTTCATCTGATTGCAGAATGCTCTCCATACTCTCGAGGTGAATTGTGGCCCCCTGTCTGAGACAATGTCCTCTGGGAGGCCATAGAACTGAATACTTGTTCCATAACGATTTGAGCGGTCCCCCAGGCTGTAGGCAGTTTGAGGAGGGGACTTAAACGACAAGCTTTAGAGAAATGATCCACTATCGTCAGGACTGTGGTGTGCTGGTTGGATGGAGGCAGATCGGTGACTATCTATGGCTAGATGGGACTAGGGTCTCTGAGGAATCGGCAGGGGCTGGAGTAGCCCGGCTGGGCATTGTCGGAGCTCTTAGTCATGTTGCAGGTTATACAGGCTTTTACATATGAAGCTACCTCAGTGCTGAGCGTGGGCCACCAGAAGCGGTTGGTTATCAGCTCTGTGGTGGCGAGAATTCCGGGATGGCCAGAGGAAACAAGAAAAAGTGAAATTCAGTAGACTGTCTGTTAAGTTAGTGTTGTAACTGATTGTTACTGTTACTGTAACTGATTGAGTAGTGCCTCCATGAATAAGGATTAATTAATTATGTTTTCAATACAAATAAGCACAAGTCAAGTCAAGCGATACCAAACAGGACCGTAAGGAGACGCCAAAAACCACTAAACCACCTGTACTAATATGGGTCTGTTCAGAATTACTGTAAGTGATTCCTGTACCCAGCCATTAGTCAGCGAACATTGTGTTTGCCATGGAAACTTAAATTGTACTGTGGGGGAGGGGTGGGGATAGAGCACTTTAAGTACATTATGGATGTTTTTTTTTTCACCCTGGTCCCCTACATGATTTCTATATGATATGGTAAAATATGATCCATTTATAATATTAAAACACATATCGTTAAACTACTGAAAGGACAATTACTGAAAAATAAAATGAAAAAAAAAAAAATATACTAAATGTGAATGAATACAGCTGTAGCAAACACTTTTACGCAAAACAGTTTCAAACACTGTTAAGTAGCTTTAAACTGAACAGTTTAGAACAAATATTTTCATGCAAGGCCTTTTGTGTGTGAGGGAGAAAGAACAAGGTCCAGCTGACAGGACTGCGAGGGAAAAAAAGCTTTCGTTTGGCCACTTTAACTTATTTTTGTCATGATCTGCTGGAAGTGCCAGTCGGACTTTAAGTAGGCACTTCCAGCCTCCATGTTATTTGTTGTGTTTTTCCACTCCTTGTATGTTCTGTCTCATGTGCTCCTAGTCTCCACCCACCTAATGTGTTGCCTCTGTAAGGCAACCTCTGTAAGCGGTTTTCCCCGTGATTGTCTCATTGTTTACCTGAGTTCCCGTTACCGTTCTCGCCTCGTTTTCGACCTCTTCTCTCATTTTGCCCCAAGGACTCTGTTAGTACCTTGCCTGACCCTTTGTTTCGTTAATTAGTTACCGTTCCACTTTTGTTCCTCACCTGTCCTGATTTCTCCCTAATGTGATCATGTTTAAATGCATGTTCAGTTTGTCTTGTTTTTTGTCGGATTATTAACGTTGTTTGAGTTCGTGTTGCCTTCCTGTAGCCTGTGAGTTAACTTTATTAAAATTGCATAAAGAATCTACCTGTTCTGTCGTATCCTGCCTTCGCCTGCCTGATTCAACACGAGACTGTGACCGAATAATCCGACCCAAAAAAACAAAAACTACAAGATGGAGACCGCGCTACTCCAGACCAGCGCCCAGAGGGTACGTCCCATCGAGGAATATGTGTTGGAGTTTGCAGAGTTTTACCATCTTGTCCCCTGGAGCGAGCAGACACTCCGAATCGTCTTTTGGCTAGGGCTGGATGAGGATCTAGCCCAGCAAGTTTCCCTGGCCGACAATCCGGGCTCTCTCGTTCGGCTCATGGACCGGGCTTTGTGGCTAGGAGGTTTCTCTTTGACCGTCATGGAAGTGGGCGAGGCCAAGAGGTTTAGTTATAGATATTTTAGTTAGACAGTGGGGGCTATATTCCTGGTCTAATGGGTAAAATTGTATTACCTGAAATCAAATTTGTTTTTTGTGTTTCCATGTAGTGAAATATCTTTATTATTGATGTTACTTACAGAAGAGCAGTACTGCTGCTAATAGCACACCAGAAGGTGACTCTTCTGATCAAACCAAGTCTCCTCAATAGGTATGTTCACTTTTATCACTGGGAAGTTAGGTCCTTCATCCGTTTTTGCCACTTTTCAAGCATTTTTGATCTGTATCTGCTGTAAAAGGGTTCAATTTCACAAGGGTCCAGAAAGTTGGTGGTAGTAGAACATCTAGATCCAGTTTTGTCCATCACAAGTATTGTTTTCTTGATTAATTGTTGCTTTTAAGTTTACACTCATGACATCCCCAACACACAATATCAGTCGCTCAGTGTTGGAGTTCAGATTGTGTGTGAAATTACAGCTGAGACCGATTGAATGTGTTATAGCAAGTTTTCAAGTCAAAATGAGAGAGTTGATGTCCTTTTTCTTTTTTGTTGATCAGGTCATTCTCATCATCATAACATCATTTCGATAGAATGGTGTAAAATCATCTCTAATGTTACTTTTTTTTTTTTAATAAAGGTGAAAGACACAAATCTTGAAGATTCTGATGAGCTCTTTGATTCTACACCAGAGAGTTCAGATGATTATGTTTCGGATACCACTTCCAAAAGTGACGGTGATGTTAGCCTTACACCAAACCGGACAAAACATCAGCTTCTTGATTAACCGGATGTTGATGAATCTGGCCCAGTGAGTTCCCCTGACTGACACAATAACAACATCAGACAAAATGCACAGCCTTGCGTCTTAAGCATCTGGAACAGGAGAAGAACCCAGTTCAAGTCAGGACGCAACAGACTGCGTAGTTGTCAGTGGGTTTACACAGTCTGGAACACTGTGTAAACCCAAAGAAGTACATGGAGACTGTCAAAGCTGTCAAGTACACATGTGGGTATGACAGTGAAACCAACAAATACACGATTCCATCACTTCCAAATAAGCTTGGGAATTCCCTGGTTAAAGTAAGCGAACTCTTAAAAGCTCAGGGTTTAATCAACAACGACAAACAACTTGTGAAGAATTCCAGTTCCATTCAAATAAGTGGAACAAGATGATCTCGGCAGACACTTCACAAGGGTTATCACCAGGGGAAAGCGTGGTCCCAAAAACCTCTGTTCCTAAAGAACTCCTCGTGAAGCAGAGAGAGGCTTGTGGGGTTTTAAAAGGCAATGCCTATATGTTTGCTAGACCAGAAGAACTCAGAACATCACTCAGGATCCCTCACATCCAAGCTTTGGAAGAAAACAAAAAAGCTTTGGAAGAAAACATGACAGGTGTGTATCTTCACACGGAACAATGACACTGACATATTTGAAAATTTCTCAGATCAAGATACTTTGTTGAGACAGCTCAAACATGCATTTTAGTCTGGGACTGGTGTGATGGGTGTTAATAAGAGTGTTTATCCATGATTTGAATGAATGTATTTCACTAATCATCCCCCCTTTTATTCTTCATTTTGGTTATTTTGTATTCATTTGTTCATGAAAACTTTATAATTCAGTTACATATTTTATTTAGTTTTACATTTATTTGATGATGTGACGTCATTTCCGGTTATCCTGCGCTGCATCTTCAGACCGTGTTGAGCACGCTGAGGAGAGGGGAGCAGTTGGCGGTTTATGATATGCAAAAATATTGTTGTTAAAAGTGTTACTATATATATATATGTATATATATTAGGGGTGTAACGATTCACAAAAATCATGGTTCGGTTCGATACGATACAGTAGTGTCACATTCGGTATGTTTTCGATATGGGAAAAATACAATTAAAAAAAATTATATTTGATTTTTTTTTTTTTGGTTTAAATTTATATTTATTAAAACTAACATGACCTTGTTTTCCCCCCCTTTTCTTTTACTTTGAACAACAATGGAGCTCTACTTCACATATCTTCTGGGGTTTCTTCTTAGCAGCAAATAAAGAAGTGTTTTGGAAAAATCAGCCTTGGATGGTATTTATTGATTAATTAAAACTTAATAAAAAGTAGATTTGAGCCGTTTCAAATTTGAAATAGGTGGAGGAAGCGACACGCCTCGCGTTTTTCACTCGTTTTTAGACGCTTCGTGAACGTATCCTTATGTTACACTTAATGCTAAAGTATCATTAACGCCAATACAAACATTATTTTAGTGCGTTAGAGCAGAAAGATGCAGCTCTGGTTAAAGAGCTGGATGCTGGGTTGAAACGTTATATGAATGCCGCGGGATTGTTTGTAATGTGTGTGTTTATGGTTCCCTGTCCCGTCGTTTGCATTTCCCGTCTTGTTGAGCGTAGCATTGAAAACATCATATTTTACAGTTTATTCTTTTTTTTTTTTTTTTTTTTCCTCTGAATATATATATATATGGATACATAGATATTAAGAAGCATTTTAAGCATGGATTGGTGAGATTGATAGTGTTTTAACCGAGTATAGCTGTTTGAGTGTACATGTATGTAACTTACATATATGAATAGAGCACAGTGATTGTAGCTAAAAATTATTAATATGATTATTATTACTAGTTATAAATAACTGGTGTTTAATCTGTCCAGGAGGAAAAAAATCACAGAAAATCTCTGTCTCATTGCTGTACCCTCTCTTTCTTTTCGCTTCACATTTCCAGTGGTCTGTATCATCATTGTACACCATGCAGATCGTAACAGTGACGGTTGAGACCGGTTACACTAAGCCTTGTCTGTTAAATTGGGAGTAAATGTATAAGTAATTCCAGGCAATTATTCACGACTCACAAACAATCCTTTGTATGTTAATTGAAAACTTGTTCACTGCAACATTAGTCCATTTCAGTTGATTTTAAATAAGTCAGACTAATTAAAACAAGCCTGAC
Source organism: Enteromius afrohamiltoni (assembly GCA_034779775.1). NCBI lineage: Eukaryota > Metazoa > Chordata > Actinopteri > Cypriniformes > Cyprinidae > Enteromius > Enteromius afrohamiltoni. Next base: position 10,746 of record JAUYWG010000007.1, read on the forward strand.
TTAAGACCTACTCCTGGCTCAAGCTAATCTGTAAAACTGAGCAGGAGGGAAGCTTTGCATTACTAGCACCGTTTAAAGACCTCCCATATATTCACATAAAATTATCTTTGACTTAAAAATGTTTAAACTTTTGTACTATTAATAACCATTTTATTTATTCTTTAATTATTCTATATTTAACCAATGTTTGGAGCAAATAAAAGGTTTATTTGTCATTAGTAATACTCATTAGGTCATTAGGTCTCATTGCAAGGTGTCCAAAAAGGATGGAAATGATTTGCGTATTAGTATGTGTGCAAGTTCCCCAAAAATCATGGCAATGTGTGTGAATTATGCAAATATATTTGCATACAATATGCAAATTAGGTCCCTGTAAGTCATGTTCATCTGATATTTCAGAAGTCCCCATTAAGCATGATCAAGTCATTACTTCATCAGTGCAGGTATCTGAAGTCGTGTATAGGCCAAGAGAGCTATGGTTAGTGTCCCTAATTTTCATCAGGCCACTAAACCCTTTTGAAATGGTGGTGATGATTATAAAGTTCAAACATGTAAACCACACACACACACACACCTAACTTATTTATTTAGCAAATATGAGTTAGTCTGAAGCAATACTACACAGTAAAATAAGCAGTGTCCACCTAACACTTAAAGAGCTAATATTAACACTTCTTAAGAGCACATATGGTCCCAATCTATCGAGAGTAAAAATAACACTGACTAGTGTAGAACTTATAGGGTAAATAAAGCATCATAAAGTGTTAAATACAACACTGAGGGAGTTTTTATTTAAACTTGGGGAACTTAACACCTCTAGTGTTATTTTTTATTTAGGTTACTCTGTTATTCATAGTGTTCTAACTTGGTGCAAAATATGTATTAAATATATATTTGAATATTTACAAAATTCTTTACACTGGTGTAAACCTTAAAATGTTGGTGGCTATATGTACAGTTAAACTTATATAAAATATAAAAACTTTAAAACTTTATAAAAACAATTTTGAAATAAAACCTGCATTGACAGCTAAGTGTTAACAAGACTGCAGTAAGGTACAACAAACCAGACCCATAAGACATTTGCAAATCAAAATGTTTGTAGTAAATTAGTTGACATTGAAGGATTCAGTGTCTTTGTTCAATTATGTAGGCATTACAATGTTCATCAACGCAAACAATTTTGAGTGGTGATGCAACCAGTACCACAAATCCATTTTTTAACAACATCTTTGATTTTATAAAACATTGGCAAATCAATGTCTACTTCACCACAAATAAATTAAACCGGAACTGTATTCAGTACTTCATCCATTTAACTGAGAGAACAGTACTACAAGCACTATTCTGCCGTAATTAAAGGTTTCCCATGTATATGCCATGCTATTCTGGTGTTGTTTTGCAAGTGACAGAGTAATGTAGTGTAACACTTTTGCATGTTTTAAAAAAAAAAAAAAGGTAGCTGCTAGTGTTCATCATCTTGGAGCACTATACCACTAAAATGAGTGGCACATCATGGATATGGCACTTATGCCCAAATCATTGCTCTCGTCATCAAGTTTTACAGTTTTTCTCTTCTCCATGTACCCACCAATGAATGCAGTCTTCCATCTAACTCTTTTGCTGTCCAAAAATGAGCTTGTACATAATGCAAAACTAGTTTTATTCTTTCCAAAACATCATACATTAAATTTACAGAAAAATCGTCCGATATATTGAAGTACTGCAGAGACTTCAGCAAACGTGCGCCATACACCATAAACATGAGGTAGTGTTGGGTCTGCTTGTATAGCTTCACAAGTGTGTCTCTTGAGTGTGAAAAATAACATTCGACTCATCTTCACAGAACACAGTTTGATAATCTTCCCTTTCAGGAAGGCAAAACC
>JAUYWG010000011.1:0-15179 GCA_034779775.1 Enteromius afrohamiltoni
TCAGTGGTATGCTTTTGTTGAATGTTTAATATCTGTATAAATGCTAATTCAGTTTTTTTGCTTTTGAAGTAAAAATTTGTATTGTAACTGGATTATGAGGGAGACTCTGATATTATAGAATAAACTTGTGAAATAATGGTTTTCATAAAATGAAAGGGCACTAAAGTTTATCTTTATTCATCATTTGATCTACTTACTGATATGAGTTCTACTAGTCTTAATGATACATAAAATGTGAATTTTGAAATATTTTACGGTCGCCCCAGATGACTTTTTTTAAGGCTATGTATTATTACCTTAAGAGTAAAAACACTAAAATTGTCAATTTTTTTACTTTTCTTTATAAAGGCATGCGTAAACTACATTTCAAATGTTCAGAAAATGGCCAAACATATCCATATTTTTGGTATTTTAAAATTGGCCTTTTAAAACGTCTAATCCGTCAAAGACCCTTTTACATTCACACAAATAAATAAGTTTTAATTGAATGCAATGTTTGATTGTTTATTCGGCACAGGAGCAGTAAACAAGGTCTAAAATGTGTCTGCAGTTGACTATACAATGTTGAAAGTATGTTGAACCATCTAGAGACATTATATGTAACATATAACATACAGCTATAAAGTGGCAAATTAGTATCCACTTAGGCCATTTAACCATCTTCCTCCACACACTGATGCTTTCAATACAGGCATATGAACTAGAAACAGCAATTAGCTCTACATAAACATGAGAACAGTATAAACAAAACACTACAAACCCCGTTGCATATACATGACGTGCATATAAATAGGCGCTGGTTATGCGCTCTCAACATAACTGCGATCGCCAGAAAGTTTACAACTTAATCTTAATGTTAAGCATATTTAAGCAAGAACAACTCACTTTACAGGATGCACGCACACTCATTACACTTAGATTGGATCGGCTCGCAACTCTCTTCTCCAATTTAGCTGCGTTCTCTCAAAATGGCGACAAGTCTTAAAGGGGCAACGCACGCAAACCGTTTTTTTAACAGTTTTGCGCTGTGACACATTAACAGAGGATAGAAAAACATGGTTTCGAAAACATGGAGCTCGTACAAAGGTTTACTAATTCAGCTCCGCTAATTTGACTATTTGACTGATTAATGATATTTACTGTGTACATCGCCATGGTATACCCTATCTATCAAACTATATAAAACTACATTTACAAATGTGTATGCGAGATAAAGAGATTTTAATAAACCTTACGTTTGACCGTTGATGTTTGCAAGGTCTTCCGTAGAGCTAACTCACTGGCGTAGACGACGTGCTTGTACAGAACATATCTTAAACATTCACGTAACAATCTGAATTTATTTCTCAAAATACTACGATTTTAATCTCGTAATATTTCGACTTTTATTCTCGTAATATTTTGACTTCATTATCGTAATATTTTGACTTGATTCTCGTAATATTTCAACTTTTATTCTCGTAATATTTCGACTTTATTCCCAGAATACTTCGACTTTAATCTCGTAGTTTCGACTTTATTCTCATAATATTACGACTTTATTCTCGTAGTTTCGACTTTAATCTCGTAACATTACGACTTTATTCTCGTAGTTTTAAATTTTTAAAACTACAATCTCCGTCGTATAAAATAATACATTTATGAATTGGAACATAAAAATGGCATGGCTAATTATTGTAGAATGTAAATGTTTATTATTATTTTTATTAATCTTAAAGGGTTAACTCAAAAATTTAAGTTATATCATTAATTACTCTGATTAATCACTCAACCTCATATCATTCCAAACCTGTAAGACCTTCGTTCCTCTTCAGAAAACAGATTAAGAAATCTTTGATGAATTTTGAGGGCTCTCTGACCCTCCCATAGATAGAAATGTAATTAACACAATCAAGTTCCAGAAACGTAGCAAGGCTATTTGTAAAATAATCCATGTGACATCAGGGGTTCAACTTTACTTTTACGAAGCTTCGAGATTTGTGCCCAAATAAAATAAATACAACTTTATTCAACAATTTGTTTCATCCGTGTTACCCTGGTGCCACTCAGCTTCTCCTCTTAATAACCTCTTCAACTTCTCCTCTCAATAATTGTAAACACTTAAGAATTGTGGTTCTCTGCATTCCCATCAGCGTTTCACAGAGAAGGAAGGAGTGAACAAAAACTCTGGGAATACATTCTTGTAGCAACTAAATGTTCTATTGTGCTCTTAATCTTAATTTGTGTTCCGAAGATAGATGGAGGTCTTGCAGGTTTGGAACAACATGAGGATGAGTAATTAATGAATTTACATTTTTGGGTGAACTATCCCTTTAACTAGAGATGAACTGATTTGGTCACATCTCATCTTCGCCACCAGAGGTCTCACTCAACTGAATTTTGAAGTGATGGTTCTCTGGTGTTTTGCCTAATTTGAAGGGCCTATACAAACTCTGACTGTCTGAAATTTTGCTCATACCCTTAAATAGGGCACTATTTGGCAAGACTGCAATTAGAAGTCTCCGAATCCATAGCTGATGCTATCAATAGCATTCAATCCCATAATGCACTTTTACCACTGATGTGCACAGCAGGTTCAGAATCTCTCATACCCTCATGCATTATTTCCTTACATTAGTCCACCACTATAGTGTAACTGTAGGAGTAAATGAAAGGAATGGAAGGCATGGGTGCCCAATCCTTCTCCTGGTGATCGACTGTCCTGCAAAGTTCAGCTCCAACTCTAATCAAACAAACCTGCCTTTAATTTTCAAGCAGTCCTAAAGACCTTAAAGGAATTGTTCACCCAAAGATGAAAATTCTGTCATCATTTACTCATATTCGAGTAGTCCCAAATTTGTATGAATTTCTTTGTTCTGCCAAACACAAAAATCAAAAATTGTTAGTTTATCTAAAGTAATGTTTACTTAATAATAAGTTTGAGCTGGATCATCAAAGGGTCAGCAGTAAAAATATTGGTTAATAAAATGGTATTAGACACATTTGCATTTGTAACATATTTAATTATTGCAAGTTTGCAAAATTTTTTTGCATTTGATTGTTACTTGTAACGTGTTACATTACAATGCGTTACCTCACTGATCATGGTGCACAATGGGTATTCTCTAGCCATTGAATGTACATCAGTTGTACTTTCCGGTGCATTATGGGATAGAATGAGTGCACTCAGAAACATCAACTACTGTAAAACTATGTACTCTCAAGGACAAATATTTAATACATTGGTGGAGTTAGAACAACTTGCAGGTACCCAGCAAAAGAGTTAATATAAAAGTTAACGGTAACACTTTATAATAACTACAATACTAAATGAGTATGAGTAAAACTAAATACTATGAGTCATTATTTAAGCATTAGTAAATAGTTAATTAATAATTTCTAAAGCATTGTTCGTACATTAAATAAACATTAGAAAGCAGTTTATAAACACAGCTATAAATGCTTTATTCTTGGCATACATATAATATACAATGGATATACAAGTATTGGGTAACACTTTATTATAACTACACATTATTAACACTAAAAACACAGCACAGAGTGAAACAAATGTAAAAGAATTGTTTTAAACTCAAAAATAAAAAAAAACAAATATTGTTTAAATTCATTTAACTGAGTCTTGAAAACTCACTTGTAAATGCTTCATGAGGCATAAATAATCTTCACTTTAGATGAGCTCACAAAAACAGTTAACTGACAGCTAGTAAATGTTTTATAACTAGCTATTAATCATGAGTTACAGTAGAAATATGACTGTTGCTATACAGTATGTCTGAATAATATGTATACATTTGCATTCAAACAGTTTTTTATCATCAGTATTAATCATTTACTAACCCTTTATTAACATCTCATTAACCACTGATAACTACTAACTAACTGGCTTGTAAATTATTTAATACATAATTTAGAAATTATTAATTGATCCTTAATAAAGTATAAAAATACAATTATTAAGTATATTTTATGTATGCTTATAAACCAAAGAATAAAGCATTTTAGCTGTGTTTATAAACTGGTTACTAATGTTTATTTAATGTAGGAACAATGACTTATAAATTATTAATTAAATATTTACTAATGCATAACTAATGACTCATAGTGTGTAGTTATTATAAAGTGTTACCGTATTGGATAATACTTGTATAAATTGTATTTTCATAATTTATTAAGGATCAATTAATCATTTCTAAATTATGTATAACATTATTTACAAACCAGTTAGTTAGTAGTGCTCAGTGGTGGTTCATGTGTTACATCCCATGTCTGTCTGGTCTTGTTCTCCCCCCTGCCTGTGTATTTTTTGGTTTAGTCCGTCATTGTTTCCTGATTAGTTCATTTGTGCCACCTGTCCTTTTCACCTGCCCTCACTTTAGCTCTTGAATTCCTGTTTATAAATACTGATGTTTTTGAGTTTCAAGTTATTCGTAGTTAAAGTCTTACGTGCTCAGTATTGTGTCGCTGTTTGTTTCGCTGCCTCGTCAGCCTTTGTTTTCATGTTCTGGAATTATTAAAGTTTGCATTTTGAAGCTCTCGTCTCCTCTGCTCTCTGCCCTCGCTAAGAGGTGTAGCTGCACACACACAACGGACCACAATTGTGTACGGATCGATTGTGAGGATGGCATTCACGTCTGAGCTGTTCGCTCTTTTTCGCCGAGACCCTGTCGTTCAAGGACTTGGCTCACGCTTATTACCATCTGGCTGAACGGTCGGGTCTCGGCGATTCTGTGTTCTCGGCAGCTTTCCTCAGCGCGGCCCAGAGATTCACTTCGGTAGAGCTGCCAGACGTGAGAAACCTACCGTGGAGGTCGGCAGTTTTTCTTTGTCTTATGACGGTGCGCTCCCGGAGCTGGATGTTGCCGCGAGCGCCAGAGCAGCCAGTTGAGAACACGCCCCCGGTAAAGAATGCACACATCTTCAAGGACTCCGGTCCAAACCCATTACTCTCCGTGACCAAGCCAATATTCACGATGTCGGGGCCAGAACCTGAGTTCACGATGCCAGTGCCAGTGCCAAAGCCCAGTAGACTCCTGCTAGCTAAAGGGGTGTCAGAGCCAGTGCCACAGCCCAAAGTTCTGCAGCCAGAGCCAGCCAGAGCCTGCCACACTCTGCCACAGCCACTGCCAGAGCCTGCCACGTTGCCAGAGCCACTGCCACTGCCAGAGTCTGCTACATTGCCAGAGCCATGCCTGAGTCTGCCACATTGCCAGATCCAGAGCCAATGGTGGAGGAGGACCTGCCGCCGTGGCTCGATCCACCAGAGCCAATGGTGGAGGGGGACCTGCTGCCATGGCTCGATCCACCTGCGCCTCAAGGGCGCCCTCCAGAGTCGGTTGCGCCTCCTGTGTGCCCTCCAGACCCTGCACCTCCTGAGCACCCCCCGGTGAGCTTCCCCAAGAAAATTTTTTTTGGGGGGGCAGTAAGGTGTGGTTCCTGGAAAGGGTGGGCGGGACAGGGGTCTGCAGTTGGACCGGCATTGAACTGCCACAGCCGGTACCTGATTCGCCATGGCCAACCAAGGCCCCTGACCCAGGGCCTCTAAAGACTCCTGATCCACCATGGCCAGCCAAGGCCCCTGACCCAGGGCCTCTAGAGATTCCTGATCCACCATGGCCAGCCAAGGCCCCTGACCCAGGGCCTCTAGGGATTCCTAATCCGCCATGGCCAGCCAAGGCCCCTGACCCAGGTCCTGTAAAGACTCCTGATCCGCCACGTGTGTGCCCCATGTCCTGCCTCCAGGGTGCCCACCCCTCCCTCCCGGGTGATATTGTCTTTTTTGATGTTACCCATGGCGCAGGTGTGCCTTTTGGGAGGGGGGCATTATGTTACATCCCATGTCTGTCTGGTCTTGTTCTCCCCCCTGTCTGTGTAGATTTTGGTTTAGTCCGTCATTGTTCCCTGAATAGTTAATTTGTGCCACCTGTCCTTTTCACCTGCCCTCACTTTAGCTCTTGAGTTCCTGTGTATAAATACTGATGTTTTTGAGTTTCAAGTTATCCGTAGTTAAAGTCTTACATGCTCTATATTGTGTTGCTGTTTGTTTCGCTGCCTCGTCAGCCTTTGTTTTCATGTTCTGGAATTATTAAAGTTTGTATTTAGAAGCTCTCGTCTCCTCTGCTCTCTGCCCTCGCTGAGAGGTGCGGCTGCACACACACAACGGACCACAATTGTGACATCATGATATCAATTAGAACGTGTTAGTAAATGATTAATAAACTATTTGAATGCACATTTATACATATTAGTCAAACATATAGTAACAGGTTTTATTAAAACATATTTCTAATGTAACTCATGATTAATTCAGTTAGTTATAAAACATTTATTAGCTGTCAGTTAACTGCTTTAGTGAGCTCATCTAAAGTGAAGACTATTTATGCCTTGTAAATCATTTACAAATGAGATTTCATTTCTTTTGCATTTGTTTCACTCTGTGTAGTGTTTTTCCTTTTTCTGTTTAGAAGATAACTGAGCCTTTAAAACTAATTTGTTGATGAAGTCGATGAAGTGGCATGTGCATTTGTGGATCGTGTTTGTCTTGCTTTGTTCAGTTTATCCTTTGTTTATTATTAAATGTTGAGCATTCAAGAGTATTTCTGCGCCCCGTGTTTCCATGCCGCTGGAAAAGCTTGTGACTTGCTTAACCACAGCGACAGACCGTGACAGATCGACTGACCACAGAGAGGATGGCGTTCGCTACTTTGAACACGTACATCTTCATGGACTACGCTTAAAATTCCTCACCTCAAATGGCACCTCAAATGGTTGCAGAGAGCTAGAAGGGTAAGTGTGATTTTACCAAGTACAAGATGTTCATGGATCAACATTCTTCTTCTACACCCTTGTTAATCAGTTATGATTTCCCACTGTTATTAGTGTTAGGGTTTGCAGGCTTTTGGCACCGTTTGAATATTCAGTGATTACTATGGTAAATGATGTCAAAGACCTCAAGACCTCTACAATATGGCGGATGACTTATAGCGGTCCATAGAAGCAGTCACTAATGAGGTATCTACTTATATATATATATATGGGGCCCACATCATTCACGTCAGATTCAAACACCTGACCAGAAACATGGTATGTTGCAACAGGTCACTATCTATGACGAATACAGGCGAGAGCTGATGAGCATTTGATTATCATATGCAAATAAAGCCACATTTTACATAAAATGTATACAAATGATCATGAGATGATGTTGGTATTAAATTAATTCAATGTTAATTAATTTGTAAATACTTCAGATAGGACTACATTTCTTATGACTTATTTCTTACGACTAATGCTGTAAACTACACAGAAGTGGTTCTCAACCACATTACTGAAGGTCTCTAAATGGTACACTTTTTGTCTCCAGGCAGAAGTCCCATGTGCAGATAAGTGCTGAATGAATAAAAACGAGACTAAATATTATGAAGGGACGATTGGAAAGAGATTATTTCAGAACTAATGTGCTGCATGGATCGGAGGTTAGATGTGTACATGAACTGTATTCATAAGCTATACACTTCTTGCTGCACATCTCATAAAACGTTAAAAAATCTCAATATGTAGGATTAAGAGAAGAGCAGGCATATGGATAAGTTTGGAGATAACGAGAGAGAACTCAATTCAGTCCGGTTTCTGAGCAGAGTCGGCGCAAGACCATGACTAACAGGGGGGCACGCAACATCTAACGAGGGGGCATACAATTAGCAACAATAACTTACAAAAACAAGGCAAAAAAAAAACAATTAAACCAAAAAAACAATTTGTATGAGTATGAATGCGCATACTCATACAACTGGCAGAGACTGTCAGCTCATTTGCCGTAAAGAAAATCACAAAAATCAATATTAACAACAAAACAGATTAACAAGTAACACATTCAAGCGTGCGTAAATAAAATAAACGCATTACCTTTTAAAAAAGCTGAAGGCGGTGTGTGAACATTAAACCTCCATAAAATAGTGTCAGCCGTGCATTTTCGAGTGAGATCCCTATTAAAGGCCAGCTGTACTAACTGGGCCTTCCGTTTGCGAAGCTTTGAGCGTCTGTGGTCGCTAAAAACATTGCGCAGAGTGGAGAAAGAATTCTCACACATCGCTGTAGAAGCACCGAAAGTCAGAGCATGTTTAAATGCAGTCAGTACACTGGGCATCGTTTGCAGATCTTTGTGGTATTTGGAGAGAATTTTTTTGTGGTCCAGTTGTCCCACTCTGTTTTTGATTCCTTTTGAGACCTCAAAAAGTGTTTTGCAACTTCAAACTCTGCATGACAAATTGGTAATTGTGTCAGGTCCATTTTGCATTTCACAGTCTCAGGACCCAGAAATAAATCACTCTCTGGATCAAGCACAGCCAGTGCGCGGTATAAATGTGAGTTTTGTTCACTAAATCTCTGATCCATTTCTCCAACCACTGAATCTACAGTGCTGTAGTACAGTCTCTTGAGTTCTGTTTCTACATCATTCTCTCTTTGACCTGTTGTTTCTTCCACCAAGTAATTGTCCGTATTCTTGTTTCCCGTGCATCTTGGTTTTGGGGTCGTGGATTTTGGCAGCGCATAGGCAGCAGCCGTGGCTTTCTCCCACACTTTTGTAAATCCCTCATCACAACGAAGTTTCTGCACGCACACTTTCGCACTGGTCACAATGCTCAGACCTGTCCAAAGGTCAGTGTCCTCCCTCTGCAGAAGCTTACTTGGTGGATCCAACAATGCGAGCACTTTGTGCACAAGGTTCGCAATGAACAAGAAGCAGGGTGTAGATATCTCTCTCAGCAGGCCAATAGATTCCATTCGCAGCTCTGGACCATGGGCTCTTACAGAGTCAATTTCAGTCAGAAGAGATGTGATCTCTTTGAAGTTTTTCAGAATGATGGAGATGGTTTGAGGTGCTCACACTTGTAGTGCACAGCCATTGTGGGCTTCTTACAATATTTGTACAAGGCGTTACAAACGTTACAAAAATCCATCATAGCTGCCTCAGCTGATATTGCGTGCACTACAACTAAATGTATCTGATGATTAAGGCAGTGAACATAAGGGATATTCTTATTAAGTCTTTCTTGTAACAGCTTCTGGACTCTTTCTTGACATCAGCGATGCACCATCATATACTTGGCTAAGAATCTTTGATGGGTTAAGTCCAGCTTTGTTTAGCTCTGCTAAAATGGTATCTGTCAGTGTCTGGGCGTCACCCATTTCAGCAGTAGCTACGGTTAACAGGCGCTCCGCTACTTCGTAAGACGTGCTCTCATTCACAAACCGAATGACAATTGATATATTTTCGCAGCCTGTAAGGTCGCGGGTACCATCTACCTTTAATGTGTAATAGGAGTCACCCACTTCTTTCATGATAGCCTCAGTTACCACTTCACTTAGTAAACTTATGATCTCATTTTGAATATCATGACATTATTGTGTAGTCCAGCAATGAAAGAAAAAGGCCGCTGCCTCCCTCAGACATGTTGTCAAATGCATCCAATTTTCCCAGCTGTTTTTCCACCAGAAAGCCAATAACGTCTATTATGGAAGACACGTAGTACCGGTTCTTTTGCAGTTGGTCTGCGTTTAAAAGAGTGGAGATCTCTTTTCTGCTGCTTACACGTCTTTCTCTTTCCTTCCACATTGCGTATGAAGAAAGGTGCTCTTTAGAAGTTTGGTGTTTGTGAAATCCTCGGTCTGTTTCATTGGCATCCTTTCAGTTGCGGTAGCCAGCGTTCACAAATGCATCCACACGGCTCATGCCAGCATTAAATTTACGACAGCAAAAGCAAAAAGCAGAATCAACTTTTACGCTGTACTCAAGCCAGTCTCGATTAATGCCACCGATCACGCGTGCAGGGTACTGTTTTAATTTTACTTGATTGGGTTGATCAATTCCGAGATCATCCACGGCCTGTAGATTTGAAAAATCCGCCTCGGCTCCATTAGCCCCAGTCTCCGAGTTTGAGCCAACAGGTGTTTCCGTGATGTCAGACTGAATAGGCGGTGCTGCCTGAAAAGGCAGAGTGTACGTAGTACAATCTAAATCTGAAGAAGGCCTTGCAGAAGTAGAACTGACGAGCCATTTTCTAATATCCAGATTTTAAGCGATCCATAAAATGTTAAAAACACATTGCTAGCATCAAGGCTTTACTCCATGTAAGTTACACATGCTAAAGACGCAATGACGTATGAGACGCCACAACGCAAACAATCAGAGAAACAAGTTTCTTTTCATAAAAAAAAATAAACACACATCAGCTGTAGTTTCTTATTTTTCATTTTTTCCATTACATTAAAAATCATGGAACATTCAATGCATAATTCATTTTAATTATTCTTGATATATATTAAATTAACGGCCCGCGAGTGCCCCCCTTAAAACAGGTGTTCTGACATTTTTTCCTACCCGCCAGATTTTCCTACCCGGGCTTACTGCGCACGCGCACGTCAATATTGCATTCTTTTTTTCTCAACCTGAACAACAATATTTAATGTGTCTTCATTACTGTAATGGTAGGTTTAGGGTTGGGGTAGGTTTAGACATTAATACAAATAATAGGTAGAAAAAATATTTATTTTTGGTTTCCAGTAGCTGTATACATTATAGTCAAAACCGCGAATATAACTCTTAATTACTATATTTGCATTACTGTAGGGTAGGTTTAGGGTTGGGGTATGTGTAGACATTAATAAAACATAATTTGACAGGTAGCATTTTTCTTTATTAAATTGTACTACCTACTTTTTAATGGGAGATTGGAAAATCTGGCAGGGTAGCACAAATCGGCAGAACACCGGCACTGTTTCTGAGCGCAGACACTGAAGCACACACACAGCAGCACGTCTCACACAGCGCGAGTAAGTTACTCTTGAATTGAGAATTACACACAAAAATGATTTCAAATTGTCCTTTTTAACTAGCATTGAGGTAAACCGAGTCGATTACGTATTACGTGAATGTAAATGGTAAAGTTAGGGAACATGTATCAATCAGTACATTGCATTCGCGTGTATTCGGTTTTAAAGGGACCGCAGCCTAATTTAGTTGCTATCGTCAAAGTCTTGGTAATCATGCAACAAAAGTAAAATCACTCAATGTCCCTGACTGAATCACGTAGTACTTAGTAGTTATAAAGATTAATCTAAATTTATTTATCTAAAAAAATATTTTTGCTTGAAAGAATGAATAATATGGTAAACAATAAAGAATGCATAATTAGCCTATATAACCATTGGTATTTCATTTAAAAAGAGATCATGTTCTTGACCTTGAGAAGTGGTTATATTTAATTTTAACATAATGGCATGTTGTATGTCACAGTTAATAGCGATGTGTCATGTGTGATTTTTGTGGTGTAGCTTACCTTCAGATGTGGGCCACTGGCTGGCAGTCATAAATGGCCAGTTGCTCACAACAGCTGCCCACTCATGTAACCTAATAGAGACCTGTCTACTTACGTAAATTCAAAATTAGCTTTTCTTTACATTGAATTCCTAGAAACCAATGATGCAAGTAGCCAACAAGTCAAGCTTTTCAAGGTCAGTTATTTAGTATAAAATATGTATGCAGCATATCAATTGATTTGATTAATTAATCTGCTTATGCGACATCACGTACCACTATTTTCAGATGCCAGTAAAGAGTGATTCATTTTTTTTCTGAAATAATAAAAAACAAGTGTTCTAGATACTGAAATACATGTGTAAAAAAAAAACAGGGAAAAAATCAAAACTGAGCTAAAATGTGTGATATGGATGCACAGTGCTCATAAATGGCTGTTGAGGAATTAGTTGAGGCTTGGACCCAGAAACAGTTTTAATTAAAAAATAACGCTCTTTATAAGTTTCTTTTCTGTCATGTACATTGAATGCATCCTTCCTGATTTCACTGACCCCAAATGTTTAATGGTGTACCTTTCTAGTTACATGTGTCACAAAGCGGCTCTGGATTGTGTTGCGCTCTTGCTTTCCAGGCTCGGAGAGAATGCATGGAGACAAGATTTCAAAGTAGTAAACATTTAATAAAATATAAAGACAAGGGAACAGGCTGAGTGCAAAAACAAAACGGAGGGCTATGCAACTTTAACAGAACACAAAGAACAAGACAACAGGCAGGCTTTAAATACAAACATAATTAGACAGATACAGGACACCTGGAAACACAGGGCCGGCAGGGAGTGAACACTAATTACAGGGCGGAGTTACAAACGAGGGAAGACACGTGGCAAAACGGAAACGGAAACAAAAAGCGAAGCACATGGAGCAAAATAACAACATAAACACAAGGCACGCCTCTGGCATGACAACATGAATGCATATGTAAGCCACATAAAAGAAGCAAAAGTTTATTTGCGAGATCATTAAAGATTAAGTTATTTTTTGTTAACTTAAAATATTTTTTATATTTTAACACACCAAACAGTGCGTTGTCTCATACCATACAACATTCCAAACTATGCTATTGATGTCTCTAATGGTGTAAAAAATAACTCTTTAATTGTTAGGTCAGTTGAGATCAGGGATAAAAGAGTTTGCTGGTTTGATTCATTGTTATTTCCCAAAAATAAGAATTTGGAAGTGGTGGTCATAGCTGTATATTGGTCTTTGGCTTAAGCTAATTGATGTAACAGGCAAATTTTGGGTGATCTAATTTGTCAGGCTTTTTTTTCTATTTGAAAAACTTATGAACATATGAAGTGAAACCTTACTGCAAGATTTATTAACTCCCCACTGGCAAATTTAATTTATGACGGTGAGCGGTTTTATACCTGAGCTTTGGGGCTTGGTGGATTGCTGCTCAGCCAGACGTAAAATGCATTTATATATTTATAAAATATGAGAATAATGTTGTAACCCGTTCAATGAACATTTGTATGCTGGTCAATGCAGCCTTTCAGTGTGTGGAAGAATAATATTTTTTTTTAAATCTGCAATACTCAGCTGTTCTTTTACATCATGCTAATGGGCTGTGTTGGTTATAGTTTTACCCAGAGGGTTTTGCATTGTGCAGTTTGTAGACTTTGAAATGAAACATAAAAACAGTACAACAGATACATTTTATTGATTGTAATTCAGGCATTGTTCTGGCAGGCTGTAAAGTGAATTTTCTCTGATAAGATCCAGTGCCTGGTGGAGGTTACATTCCTTCTTTTAGTCCATAGCCTAGTCTTTCTGTTGTCTGAGATCGATATTGATGGGTACTTCTGTGTTTACTGTGCAGACCCAACTTTGACTGAGCTATTACTTTTTGTTCCAAGCTGAATTGTTTTTTGTTCCCAGCTTTTAAACTTAGAATTAATACAATACTTGCCAATGTGATTATTTGTCATGCAATATTTTGCCTTGCTACCTCTTTTATCTGTGATGGCTTTGGCTCTGGCTCTTGAAGAAACTATATATTATGCATGTACTTTTATATGCATTATTGCATTATTAAACTGTCGATTCTGTTGATCTCCTCTACAGTTCATTGTTCTTTTGGTTCATTTGTATTAGACCATTGCAGGACTATTCTTGAAATGATTTGTAAAACCCATGTGCTTTTCTGATATATCTGGACAAATATTTTCTCTATGTTTCACAGTCTCTGGCCCTACTGGAGATTGTGTAATGCAACCTTGTATCCCTTTCTTTATACAGTATTTATTGGGTGAAAATGAAATGGGGATGTGAATGTTAGAATTCATCTGTAATAATGGCTTACTTCATACACCCAATTTTTGAGATTGACAGTTAAATTTATTAAAATAAAGTGACAGTCTATTTAATAAAAATTCTTGAAGTCATCATTTACTCATGTCAATCCATGTATTCATTTAATGTATTAATTGTGAGATTTTGGTTTTGGTTGCTTTGAATTTCAGAAATTGGGCAAAAAACTGTTAAAATATGAATTATGGGTATGAATGGACATTAATAAACGGAGATATTTTTGGGGTATTATCCCTTAATGTAACTCAGCAGCAGACAGTGGATCTACTAATATAATAATAATATTGTGGCGAGGCAGCAGCCTCCCCAGCCAATCATCGTCATCCCCGTCCTCATCGCCCTTTGCCAGGATCCCGGCATGAGTGGGCGGATGAGAGGAGGGGCGCAGGACTGTGCACATCGGGCAGCGCGTGATGAGGCACAATGATTTCACCAAGTAGAATGTGATCCTGCATCAACATTACTTTCCAAAAATATAAACTTATCCCAATCCTTACCCTTAAACCTACCCCTAACCAAAAATTATGCCTGAAATCGGTGGTAAATTATAACTAATTAACAAGGGTGTAGAAGCACCTAACTATGATTATAAGCCTAAAACAGATATTTCCAAAAAAGTTGGAACAACAAACAAGGATGTTGATCCAGGAACATCTTGTACTTGGTGAAATCACGCTAACCGGAGACTAATGGTGCCCCATCACCGCTGCCGTTAAAAGGACAATGCACGCCCCTCCTCACGCTGGTGTTCTCGTGGGTCCGGGAATAAGGCGGCGGAGCGACGCCAGGCTAAAGCTGGAGGTTGTCCAGAAAGCGAGCCACTAGGAGAGCGAGAAACAATAGGTGCAAGAGGTACTGGAGCCACCCCAGGTGTACGCCGCGAGAGGGGCGAGCCGCCAAAACGCGAGCAGCCGGAGCTGCCTGTATTCCGCCCCTTTCTCGGAACCCCTTCCCTTTCTACACTGCCTGACCCTCACTGCACGCCAGCAGCACAACAAGGACAACAGCTCTCCTTTTATTTTGGACACTTTATTTCCCCCCTTTCACTTGTTTTATGTACTTTGTACCTGCAATAGCTTTGATTAATGTTAACTTTAATAAGGATTTAATTTTCATTTTTATTCTAAATTATTCCAGGCAGTTCCTGCTGCTCTCATTCTCTTAGTTTAAATTAGAAAAAAAACTGTTTCCTGATACCCAAAATTAAGCAGTGAATGAATGAATTAGTAGAGTCGTGCCATTTTTAAATCCCTCTTGTTAATAGCAAAACCGTATGTGATACTGTCACAAGCCACGCCTCTGTGGCTCTCCCCGGAACCCAGCAGCGGGAACCTTCCCCCGAATACTGACATTTCCACCCGGACCCTTTTCCCCCACGTACCTTGGCTAGTTCCGCTCCCCGATCTAACCTACTTTCGAGGCTATTTAAACGAAGACGCCACGCTGGGGCGACGCAAAGTCTTGATTTCCTGCGGATAATTTCTGAGCGTTACTCT
>JAUYWG010000011.1:15279-29810 GCA_034779775.1 Enteromius afrohamiltoni
CTAAAATATATGAAAGTCTAATGTTTATCAGTACATTACAGAAAATAATGAACTTTATCACAATATGATCATTTTTTGAAAAGGACCTGTAAATCAATAAATAATTTCAAACAGTGTGTTCAGTGTATTATTTATATATTATTGAACACTTCTATTCTCTCTAAAGTTTTGAAAACTATTCCTTGACGGGTTAAAATCACACTGACATTATCATTGCTTAATAACTATTTATCAGGCACATATGAAAATATTACCACTTAAAACAATATTTAGAATTTAGTTTAGTCGGGGGAAAAAAAGGGCAGATAAACCAGAGACGTTGTCATCAATTTTCTGCCTTCAACCTAACAGAACTTCATGTTTCAGATTTCATGGGGTCTTTAGCACACTCTTGAAGCGAAAGGAACTTGAATCAGGCCTTTAGTTCACAGCTCAAGCTTCTGTGTCTTGAGAAATGACCAAGCTGGCATTCTAGAGCACTCCACAGCAACCCCAGAGGGCAATACTGAGCGATGAGGCGGATGCTGTTTACCCATCCCTGTGACCTCAGCCTCACTGTCTGCAGAAGAAGCCAGGCACTCCAGTTAATACACACAGCACACTCTACATTAGTCCTGTTATGAGGGGGCAGGAGGACACGTGTCCACACCTACCCCCTTATCCTCATCATCATCATCATCCTCATCATCGTGGTCACGTCCATGCCGCTCAACCGCGCATGCGTCAGCCGCACTCACCAACCGCAACGTCTTCAGAAAATCACGCTCCCTTGGCTTACCGGCGGGAACGTGAGCACGAGAGAGACACACACACAGACACAGAGACACAGACAGGTGGACACATGAGAGATGGACAGAAGAAGAACATGAAAAGGACAGGAGACAAGGAGGAAAAGAAACAGGGTGTCACCACTTCTCTCTGATCTGTGCACTCCCCAAATACAACTATGGTTGCAAGTTCCATCGTCACCAATAGAGTTCATTAGAACTATTGACCATAGTTAGCTAGCAATGCTTTTGGGAAGCGCACCCCAGATCAGTGCATTCAGCAGCCGAGCTAAAGCGCTCACATCACAGACATAAGCTGATTTATCAGCTCCTGGAGGAATCCTCAGGTCAACCTCAGTCATCATCGTTTAGAAGTAGTAGGCTGTTTTTTGTGGTTTATGACCTCTGTTTGAATACGTGTTGAGGATTGTAGACACCCATTACTGTTATTGGCTAACAGTTGTGTATGTTTGACAGCCTATGCCCTTCACAGATGGACGCTGCTGATTTAGGTTAAACCCGCATAAATACTCATATCAAATGATCTGTTTAAACAGACAAAGCACTTGTGTTGTGACATTACTGTCAGACCAAATGTAATCTCACAACATTGTCTTTTAGTTTCAATCTTTCTGAAAATCATGTGTCGAACTGTGCCTTGAGAGTAAATCAAAATTAAGTGAATCAAGGACTTACTAATCTTCATTAAAAATAAAGCTGATTCAGTCTTTCCTAGTAAGGCAATGCAAAGACTTTTTCCTACAGCTTGGCATCTTGTTTTCAGAGCATCTTTATTGTGTGGTTTCTGCGTAGATCTGTGCGTTCACCTCTCTCATAAACACTACATGAAAGAATCATGGGCGGGGCTAAACAGCCAGTGATGTGGATTCAGTGGGCGGGGCTAAACAGCCAGTGATGTGGATTCAATGGGCGGGGCTAAACAGCCAGAGTTGTAAATTCAATGGGCGGGGCTAAACAGCCAGTGATGTGGATTCAGTGGGCGGGGCTAAACAGCCAGTGATGTTGATTCAATGGGCGGGGCTAAACAGCCAGTGATGTGGATTCAGTGGGCGGGGCTAAACAGCCAGTGATGTAGATTCAGTGGGTGGGGCTAAACAGCCAGTGATGAAGATTCAGTGGGCGGGGCTAAACAGTAAATGCTGTAGATTCAGTGGGCGGGGCTAAACAGCCAGTGATGAAGATTCAGTGGTCAGGGCTAAACAGCCAGTGAGGTAAATTCAGTGGGCGGGGCTTAACAGTTATGTAAATTCAGAGGGTGGGGCCAAACAGTAAGTGACATAAATTCAGTGGGCGAGCTAAACAGTCAGTGATGTAGAAGCAGGCATTGATGATCCTCTGTGGAGGCGGTGCTTTTCCACATTAGTATGTCATAAATTGTCATACGCTGTGGTTTTGGCAGATTGTCTTCAATTTAAGCTGTTTAGACTAACAAAAAACTTAGTACTTATAGTACAATGACCTCTTATATGTCAAAAGATTTTGGTTTCTAAGTTCATGACCTCTTTAAAGTTTTGTTTTGTTTATGTACTAAATTATGACAAATATGTAATCATAACTAGTCAAATGCTTGATAAAAAAAGTGTATTTTAGCTTAACATAAACACTTGTCAGTACTGTACATCCAGCAGTACGTTAAGCATACTTAAACAACAACTGACATGATCTGAACTGATGATGTAAATGAACTGATTATATAAAAATCTACTTTTTAATAAAAAGCTTAAAAAAACTGCAAACTATTCACCTTTGATACTGAATGAGAATTCCTCCACAGCTCATAGCCAATGCGTCATAACACAGTACACAGACCAGACTATAGTTTTAAATATATGCATAATGCAAAACTCCTATAATAGTGTGCATATGTAAAGATCATCATACACTGTAAATAAGCAAATGCACTTTTTTAACTGATTAGCACAGGTGTTCTAGCTGCTGTAAAGCATGGTTAAATCACTTTTTGCAAAGGTGATCAGTGTGTGAGTGGCTGCTGGATTAGTAACACACACACACAGATGTGGACTGGTGTGGATGGCCTCCTTCAAAAACACTGTGATGTTACAGCGAGTGACACATGATCAAGTATTCCGCTTCAAGACTGCTTAAACGTTTAACACACTTCTCAGTGTATGTTTCAGACACAAACAGCTGACAGACGATGAGAAGTGATCCTTGAGAAGCTCAAACAGAGCAATACTCACCAGTTTGTCACCAGACAACACTTCCAGCAGGGAGATCAGGTTATGTCCATCTCGCAAATCCTCATACAGGTCGTTTACATGCTTTCGGACCTGAGGCGAAGTGAGAAGAGAAAATATACATTACATATAAGAGAAAAATAATAAATCTATCTATTTATCTATCCATCTGTTTCTGAGAACACACAAAAACTCCACAAAAAGATATTTACTTTTTATTATCATTTTTTATCATTATTATTTCACAAGAAGTAGTATGCAAATAGACTGAATAAAATAAATATTAATAAATGGTTTTAAATTTGTACTTTTTCATTGTATAACAAAATAAAAAATAGGGACAATAATTTTCACATAGTTTCATCATTTCGTCATTTCAAATTGTCAAAGCTTTTATGGAGTTATTAAAGTTTTTGTTTTGATTCTCCAGGTAGAGGAATTCTTCGTCACATCAGCAATCAGTTAGTGGTTAAACAACAGCATAATCTATTAAACATACTGTTTTTCAGTCCTCACTGCCTTATTTTCATTCCTGTCAAAACATTAAATATGGTGCTACCCTGACTAAGATCTACAGACCCTCTCAGTAAATCGTCTTACCAGCTTAACATTACAGTGCAGAAGTATTTATGACATATTATCTTATCTTAATTCTGTCATATTATCTTAGTAACTCAAATGGGAGCTCCTGCAATGAACACTATCAGAGACGTGACACTCCCATAACTGTGGTTTCTATCCTTCAGAAGACAAAGACTCGATCCACCCGCTGTACGACAGCGACTGTGATTCACCCTGCAGAATCCTGTTAAAACACATCTGCAGTTCTGACCAATGCCAAACCAGTTCATATCTGCACTCCAAAAGCACAGAGACTCTGATTAATGTCACTGAAGTTCTCCAGGTTCAGTATCAACAGTTCCTGTTTCAACAATAGCTGCTTTTCCACTGCCGGGCCAGTGCGTGCCAGAGCTTTAAACGGGCGGGGAGGGGCTAATAGCATCCAGCCCAATATCACAATGCGTTTCCACCATAGGGCCAGAAGCCCTTTATATGCCTCCCTGGAACAACGTCACGCAACCCTGGCATTTCACCAACGAAGAGAAGTTATCAGAAAACTAATAAGTCACTGGAACTAGCGGGATCACAAAAACAACATGATAAATGCCACCGTTTGTTTGAATGTTTTTATTTATTTCCAAAAGCATCGATGTTCTACAATAATAAGTGGCATTCTTCATAAACATTTTTTTATCAGGAATTAACATATTGTAAATAGAATAAAGCAGAATAAACCGTTATGTCACAAAAGAAAGAGGATACAAGTGTCACGACTGACAAAAGACACGACCCCTAGACAGAAAAGCTAACGGATGATCAAACAATGATTACATTGGCGGGGTTACAAATGAGGGGCAGACACAAGGGATCAGGTAAGTAAACAAACACACTGGAGCACATGACATGAGACATAAACAACAGACAGACAGAAAATGCCAGGACGTGACATAGCCCCTCCCAAGGCGTGGATTCCAGACATGCACACACATAACAACAAGGAGGGAGGTGGTATGGAGGAGTAAAGAGTTCATGAGAGGGGGTGGGATGGCGGGAACACCTTTCCAAGGCGGAGCAGGCGGCGGAGACCTCCACCTGGATGGAGCAGACGGAGGATCCGACTTCCAAGGCGGATCAGATGGCGAGGATCTCCACCTGGGCAGACCAGACGATGGAGACTTCCTCCAAGGCAGAGCAGATGGCGGAGCAGCCCACCTGGGCCTACCAGACAGCAATGATGCTCTCCTGAGCCGAGCAAACAGTTCATGTGCCCTCCAGGGCGGTGCAGACGGCGTAGATGACCACTTGGGTACACCAGACGGCAGGAACGCCCTTCAGGGCGGGGTCGGTGGCGGGGATGACCACTTAGGCAGATCTGTCAGTCCCTAATAATGCCTTACTGGGCCGAACAATCCATAATAATGCCCTCCTGAACCAAACAGGCAACCATAATGCCCTCCTGGGTCGAACAGTCTCTGATAATGCCCTCCTGGGCCAAACAGTCCCTAATAATGCCCTCCAGGGCCGAGCAGGCTGTGACTGCGCCCTCGGGAACCAAACAGACAATGAACGCCCCCTTCTAGGTTGAACCAACAGAAATTGCGCCCTACATGACGGAACTGACTGTGATAAGGACCTCTCAACCTGTCCGAACAGTGACTCAGAGGCTTCCATGGGCTGTGCAGCCACCAACAGGATCTCTGGAGATTCTACGACCGTGACCAACATCTCCAGAGATTGTGCAGCCATTGGCAGACCCAATGGAGTCTCTGAGCTACATACACCATGGATCTGGATCACAGACTGGGTCTGGAGGATCCGGCCACACTGGATCTGGATCACAGATGAAGTCTGGCGGATCCGATAACACTGAACTACAATCTTGATGTAGCAGAAGTGTAGCCCGCTGAGATGTGTGCATTCTCTCCGTTGAACGCCATCTTGTTTGTGGTCTGCAGGCAGAGAGGATGCTTAGGCAGGAACTCAGAATGAACTGGACATTTATTAAATGAAAACACAAGAAAACAAAAGAAAGTGCGACAAGCAAAGCGGAGTGTACAGGCTGACATGTAACGTTAACATCAGACAAAGAAGCAAGATATGGGGCATGAATTTATACAAGACTAAATCAAGGACTAAAGACACGACACCTGGACAGAACAGCTGACGGATGATCAAACATAACCAACATACAGACAGAAAATACAGACAGGACACGCCACGACGTCACAACGAGCCTACTTATTTAGTCGAGTCTTCTATTTATTTGTAGTCATAGCATACATTGCATTTAAAAAGAATGATCGATTCTAGAAATATGAGGAGCTAAAGTCTCAAGACAATTTAGTTACGACCGATAAAATAGCCTACATAATTCAATAAATACACCATTGTGACAGAATAAGAATTTGACGTCTGATTTCTTCAAGCAATCGTATTTAATACCATCATGTGTACTATGGTAACGTTATGGATTGCGAGTAGGCTATAGTCTTTTATAAATAACCTACCTATTTCTGCATGGGCATCATAATCAACACAGGGTCTCAAACAAAAAAAGGGTTTTCAAACCTCTGAAAGTGAGTTTTTAGTTAAAATGTATTTTAAAAGTCTTTGATGGCAGTGTTATCTTTTAACTCCGCCTTTGTTCATAACCACACCTCTAGACCCAGCTGGCCCAAGGTTTTCGTCGGGCCAACAAAGCCCTGTGGAAGCACCGACGAGGCACGATCAAGCCCCGGGAGTGACAGTGGAAACACGACTGGCCTGGCATGCACTAGCACGCGGACAGTGGACACCTTATTTCTCATCATCACAGTCCTCAGGAAACCGTCAGTCACTGCCTCCTGTGAACAAGCACTCAGCAATGACGTTTGACTTTGTGAGAGGAAGTTTTTAAGACATCATTTCAAAATGAATTATCCCTCAGGCTGTGCTGAAAGCCCTTTATCCCTCACACACATGTAGCACTGTAAACACTAACACTCCCATGAGACGCTGGTCAAAGTTAGGCAGCGTGAACGTCCTGAATACTGCGCCACTGAAGTCACCTCTCTGCCTTACTGACCTGCTTTCACCCAGGTCCTCTTGTTCATAATCCGCAACAAGCACAGCTGCATGACTAAAATAGATGTTTAACTCAGCTTCTGGGTCAGTCCAGTCTGGTACACTTTAATATGCGCTGCTAGTCAGCACCTTGCATAAGAAATAGCAGAAAATATTGTTCAAATATTGTTGCTGTTCTGCCATATTATTCATTGTTATTTATATCAGTTATATCTGTCAAACAAATAATGAAATTATCAGCTTTGTTTACATAATATATGTGTGTGTGCTGTGTATATTATGTATATTTAAATACACATTAAATATATGTTTATATTTAAAATGTATTATATGTGTGTATTTATATAAACATCATAAATACACACACATATATTACGTCAACAAAAGCCTTTATTTAAGAAGCCATTAATCACGATTAATCATTTGACAGCACTAGTTTTATATATATATATATATATATATATATTTTTTTTTTTTTCCAATTAATATTTTCAATTCATTTGTGACTGTTAATAATTTTAATCAATATTATTAATATATAATATTTAGGGTTTAAATATTTAGATTTTAAATTAGCACATCAACACAGTTAAACACAAAGATATTATTTATTCATTTACTTTAAAATCACCATTTTAGAGCAATAAAAATATGCAGTAATGCTGATATCTAATCCTCTCTGAAGCCTTTATTCAAATCACGTATAGAGTTAACTATAATCATCCATATCAAATCATCCAGCACGTTGTTACTTGTTCTTTTTCTTTATGGTGAAATCTTTAGCTTCCTTGTTCCTAGCAATCACGACAAAAAGCATGTATGAAGTGATTTATCTGACTGGAATAAATGTGTCTGTCTTAAAAAAGCTGAAATGATTCTGCCGGACACGCTGTCACTTGCCATCTTGGATAAGTTTGTTATCCCAGAAAAACCTGAAGCTGAAGTGTAAATGAAAACAAAACCTTTCCACAAACTTATGAAGGTAGCTGAATATTAAAAATAGAACCCACACTGAGTCTGAGGGCTGTGCTACATCTATCCTGGAGATCACTTCATTTCACCCAGGAAACGGTACATCCAGGAAATGTTCAGGCATGTGCTTCACGCTTAATAAATCGATCATGTGTTCTATCATTTGCTACAAAAGAGCTTTCTAAGGTCTTTCTAAGGTGACTGCAAACGCCCTCCAGACACAATACACCTGAAGAATTAATGAAGCATGTGTGGAGCTGCCAGATCCCTTCCAAACAGAGCCACAGCATATGTTAACACCCTCCGATTCTGATTTGACTGTTAGCATGTATATATATATATATATATAATTTAGATCAGAGCATACTGTGAAAGCTCTCTTTCTGCCACCGGCAAGCACTTCATAAATGTGCACTGATACATGAAAACTACAACAAACCTACCTTTAAAAGATGCTGATTTATCCATTTTGTGAAAGTCTTTTTCTGGACTCGATCTCGTTCATCTGAAAAACAAGAGGGATTGATGTTAGAACTGCATTCAGACTGTTGCAAAATCATTCCAGCACTGACATATCTACTAATCTCTTTCCTTTATTGTAATAATTACAACAAAACCACTGAACGCTCATTTTATATATTATTTATAGAATTTAATAAATGTTGTGAAAGCTTATGTTTTATATATATACATATATATATATTGTCAGATTTGTCATTAAATGTTCATATTTAAACAAAATTGGAGTAATTTTATAAAAAATTATTTCCTATTTTTTGGAAAGAACAAGAATTGTGAATGAAGAAAAGCTAGAATGCTGTTAGCTGATGTAAAAACACTAATGTTGTCTGGTTTGTGTAACGCTATAATGCTATGTTTCTATTTCTGGACAGGATATGAAAGCTAATTACAGAAAAAGACTGAATCCCAGTCAAGTCTTGCTTCCATTACACAGCGCTCCCAACCACAGTATTTTGTTTCCCGTCTCCATGACAACAGACGTGCCTGCATCACACAGCTCAGCCGCCAGGCTTTTAATAAAACAGCAGCATAATGGGAATATAACTTAGTCTTTCAAAACCCATCGGTGAACAGTCATTTTCATTTTAAAAAAGAAAGTAACTTGTGCTTAGCGTCATGTAGATGTTTTCAGTCAGACACTGTGGTCATCGTCATCATCATCATCATCATTATCGCTTGATCATTTGTTCAGTGTTGCACAGAAAAATGTAAAAAGGTTCTGTGACTGTTCTCTAACAGAGACCCTGCAGTAGTGTTGCCAGGTCCACCGTTTTGCTGCAGAATTGGGTTCCTTTAAGACTCTTTCTGTGGGATATTTTCCATGTCCGCGGGTTGGAGCGACCCCCAATAACTTGATAAGCCCCTGGAACGCATTTACCAGGGGAAATTGCATTTTACCCCCTGAAAAGCGATTGGACTACTTTTGGGTTCATTTGAGTAGCCATTGGGTGGGTTTTGCTGTGAACACCTGGCAACCCTGCGGTGTAGAGAACTGGATCACAGCCTGTCAGTTAAAACAGAGACATGACTTTAAACTAATCTGAAAACTGCATGCTGTGTGTGCTGTTTGTCTTTAGTCAAGTCTCTATTTTTGTCCTTCAAATGTAGTCGCATTGATCTTTTTTGCCTTAATTTACCATCTATCTGATAAAAAGTCTGATCACTTTAAGTATCGCACCTCAGCTCAACAAGAAACATGATTTAAAATATTGCAATGACTTGAAAATGTGGTGTGATGATACACATCATGATTAATGAACAGCTACGTAAACTGAGATTTGGTGCTCAGATGAAAACCCCAATAACATCATTCAGAAACTGACCAGAAAAATGAAACTCTACAATGCTGTACAGTATCCCTCATTTATTCATTCATTAGAATTGAATAAATAGTTCTTTGCTAATTGCAACCCCAATTGAGAGTTTGCTGGAGGGGAGCGACGATTGTCCAGCCCCCTCGTGCAAAAAAGGGTTCATGTGAACAACAGGTGATAGAAATACATTTGTGCTTCATGTGGATCAAAAAACCATGTGCAATTTTGTTCTTTTTGAAAGCAAAATAATCTTGTTTTCTGTCTGAAATAAGAATATTTTGCTTACCGCATTGGCAGATTATTTTGCTTGTTCTAAGCAAAAAGTTACTTTTTTAGCTTGTTTTTTTTTTTCTGAAAATTGTTTCTTGTCTAGAAAATTCAGAATTTCTATATATTTTGGCTGGAAACAAGACAAAAAAATCTTGTCTGTGAAAGCATTTGTTCGCAGTGAATACTGATCCACAGCTTGCCTTAGCAAGACGGCTAATTAATAACGCAGAGCATGAATGTGTTGATGTAAGCCACTGTCACTGCAGTCACCTCAACCCGACAGCTAAACCTCGCAAATCTCACTGTACTTCGACCCCTTCAGGACTGACAGAGATAAACCCCTAAGAGCATTACAACACAAGAGCTGGGAAGCGGAATGAAAACGAAAATCAATCTAAAAGCTTGGCACACTGCAGCAAAAGCAGGCGATCTGGCAGGAAGCTGAGGAAAGCTACTGACCCATGCAGCACATGAGCGCCACCAGCAGAGCATCACCCCTCATCAACCCAGGTGTCTTCAGCCGAGCGTCGTGCATGTCTGACGGCAGCGAGTGTGAGAGCTGCCGCTGAGGGTGGGACTCTGCTGGCTTCTCCGCGAGGCAGCAGCTACTCCCTTGCTTTTCCTCGCGACCGTCTAGAACGAGTCCCATCAGGTTTTCCGGCAGCCCGCAGTGAGTAAAAGGCTCCACCACATGGTGAATGTTTACACAAGAACAGCGTGCTGGAGTCTTCACTGCGGGGAGTTACTGAGGCTACTGGCTGAAGCTATGAGGATATGATTCTGCTGAGCAATATATTCAGTGACACACTCTACACAGCCCTTCTATGTGAAGCAGAGAGGAAATAATGATCTTTACTCTGTACACGCCACAGCTAAAACTTGCCACTACGTTTCTGAGTGTTGAATCCCATTCTGTACACACAGACGTCAGATATTTAGGAAAAGACATACATTACAGCATTTACAGTGTTACTGTTAGCTTTGATCGTTTAGAAGTTTCATCTGGTCTTGTTGAAATGTATAGTATCAGCATAATAAAGGGCCTAGGGCAGGTCACTGGAGTGCCACAAGGTTCTGTCCTAGGCCCTCTGCTATTTTACATTTTTGACTCCAGGGCCCCTCACTGCCCAACACAACATATTCAGTGGTCACCCCTCAGCATACGCTAATATATTTCTAGTATTTAGTGCTGTAATTATGATAAAGCTGTTCTGTTTTAGTTAACATGTTTACTAAATATACTAAATGAATTAACCACTATTCATTCTCTGAGTTTTAATACATAAACAAATAAAGGTTTAATAAAGAATTAGAAAAATCATAAATATGATTTCTAGATTTTCATATATTCATATAATAATAATAATGGATGACACTTAAATAGCAATCATTTATTAATAGTCTTCTTGGCCAGGTTTGCGGTCTGTCTGTCCAGAGACTGCATGCGGTTCAAAAGCACCGGCTTAAAAGGCATACACAAAAGATAGCGCTTCTCTCAGAGCCGTGCCACAAACAACAATGCTTTGCGTCTATCGTATAAAGAGCTGTTGTGTTCAGGTCCAGTCTGGGTCACGTCCCAGTTCTGTCCCCACCGTCGCTTCCCCACTGTTCTCTCCAACACAACAAACTAAAAACCTACCGCTTCTGTCAGAGGCTGTTAATAATTCATCTCTAATCTTTTGCCAAAAATATCTCAAATAAAAAGTTAGGAGATGTCAACCACTGTAAATTTAGGATATAATCCCGCATTCCTGCACATGTAAAATATTATTGTAGGAAATGTACTCCTGCATTTAAAAGTGATTGCGGATTATTAGTAGCAAACATCTTGAGGCAAAAGCTTTGCTGAAGAATGAGGTAATGATGAAGTAATAATAGGAGAATGGCGCCCCCTTCAGGACACAAAACAATTACGAAGTCAGGCTTTTTTTAATCACAGCATTCTTCCACATACTGAATCAATGAGTCAACTGTGCATAAAACTAAGATAGAAGACAACAACTAGGCTATTATCAAAGTTAATTGATGTTAAAGGTCACTAGCTCTCATAAATAGCTCATTTTACAGCTCAAGACTTCATTAGGGCCACAGTGACTCTTGACAGTTTATTTTACATTTCTCCAGTCAGAGTCTTTGCGAAAGTAAACAAGTCTGTGCCTGACGACACGTAATAATCAGAGAATGATGACTAAAGCTGTTTTATGGCCATATCTCACTGCACACAGATCACTTATAAACACATTACGCTCCATAAATCCAAGGAAGCAGAAGAGGCGTGAGAGACGTGACTGATGTTTGAAAACTGATTCTCTTTGAAAGTACTTTTTTGGTAACACTTTATTTTATTACTTGAATATTAGCCGTTTATTATTTGTAATTAACATTTCCTAATTCTACATCCCTAATCCTACCCAATACCTAAACAGCAAATTCTGAATTTATTTATAGGGAAAAATAGGTACCATAGATACCATAGATAATTATTATTATATTACCATAGATAATATAATAAAAAAAGCTCCAATGCCATTACCATGTGGGGCCACTAGTGGAGCAGAAATGAAATGTTTCACTTTTACAGAGGTGTTGGCACAAGTGTGTTTGAGTGATAGCTTGTGTTTGAAATGCCTGACACGCATCCCACATCCAAAGAGATATTCATCACATTTTATCTGGCCGGAACAAAGACCGCGTCTAGTTGCAATATCCAGTAAAGCAGCAACAGATTGCTTCAGGATACAACATGTTCACTGGTCTGAAGATATTCTAGAAGAACATAATACTCCCTTGGCCCTAGGTGACCTTTCCTCCTCAAGGAAAATAATCCAATTGTGAAGCAACTTTGTTGATATGTAATAAAAGTAATTAACAATACAGGTAAGTCATAAAGGCAAAAAGATGAGGTGTCTCCCCCGCCTCGTGTTAACCACCACAAAGCCACATTACCTCCACTCAAAATCAAAATTGTGTATTTTGCAAGATATTTTTAAAAACCATTAAGATAATTATCACTTTTATAGCTATTGTGCACATTGTCCTGATACTGAAAAAATACATATTTCAAAACTAATTTAAAAAAAAAGGTTTTTACTGCTTTCAGCGTTTCTACAATCCAAGCAATGGGTTACAAAACTCGATTACAATCCCATTCAATGGGAGAGTTCAGCCAAAAATATTTGGGTGAACTATCCCTTTAAGCATAGAAGTGTATTCTTGTTTTTCTCAGTGCGTTGCATTTCCAGGTTTAATGTGTAACCTCAAGGTTTTTCGCCTCATTAAGCTCGATGTTCTTTCCTCAGTCGGCGAGCAGAGGACTTTGCATACACTACAGTGCCATGTACAGAACATCCAGTGGACTGTGGAGGAAGTGATGTTGTGCTGAGGGTAAACGTGTCTATGAATAGCCACAACACAATACAGATCAGCTGTCGTCACCAGCTGTGTGGTATTTATGCCAGTTATTATGCCAATGTTCACTTGAGCTGATAAACCCTTCCGTGAGAAAAATCTCATCACATGTACACAACATTTACAGTAATGTTCTGCTGAGATATCATGACTGATGTGCAGGAGTGGTGTGGATTATAACTATGACCTCTGCAACCCCAGCATGCAACAGCCTGTAACCGGTCAATCACAAAAAACCTTTCATATTCAAAGATAATTGAGAGAAACATGCCCGGTACTAATTGTAGGGATCATCCCACTGAAGCAGTCCAGGGTCTCCTACCTCCTATCACCCAGACTGCACTAGAAAGCACCCAGAACTAGAAACCTTCCCACACCAAACCCATGTGAGCAAACTTGCCAGCGTTTACTCATAATTATGGGTTGACGTGTTACACCTTTCTGAGGATTAACACTGCGTTCCTGACAACTTCCCGTTTTAACAAAAAGAACCTCTATTAAGGTCAGAAATCCAAAAACTCAACAGTTTTGAGATTGTACCTGCTTGCTTATCTCAAGCAAGCAACTTTGAGCTTCTGTTGTATTTGATTTGATTGCTTCTGGTACAATATGTGAATGAAAGCCTGAATTGAATTCGTTTATTATAAAAATCTATTCATATCGATTATTAATATTGCACAATGTTTTATTTGGTTTTTCTAATCAAATAAATTCAGGCTTGATGGGCAGAAGTAAAATGTTAATTAGACAGTAAACAAATGCTTGCATTGCACGATAATGTTGCTTG
Source organism: Enteromius afrohamiltoni (assembly GCA_034779775.1). NCBI lineage: Eukaryota > Metazoa > Chordata > Actinopteri > Cypriniformes > Cyprinidae > Enteromius > Enteromius afrohamiltoni. The sequence continues at coordinate 29,162 of JAUYWG010000011.1, forward strand.
CCTGAAGACATGTTTGTTGACAGCTGAACAACTGCAAATCTAACAGGAGGGTTGGAGTGTGGTATCTTTCCATATGCCTGTATGGCTGCCTTGAACTGAATGACACAGAACTTTAAGTCTTTACGAACAGAGAAATTAACACAAAAGGCCACTGGAGATAAACAGCAATTGCCGTTCTTCTCATTCCACAGCTGTGAGAAAACCGGAATGTGTCCCTCGGGCAAGGCCAGCATGTGAAACTAATTCATGAGACAAGGCCGAACAAACAGCCTAAAGACCTGAGAGATACACAGTCACTTCTGCAGCATCACATCCCATATCCAAAAACATCTAAACAAGCAGCAGCAAACTAGTACCTTTTATATTCTTCCTACATTATTGTTTATAAAAGGAGAAATCTGTTTGCAGCTAACATGCGAATCATCAACAGCTATCCCTTTAAGTACGTTGTAAATATTAGCACATAGTCATGGTCATGGGAAATGTCAGACATACTGCCATCAAAATATTAACCCCTTACACACCTCACAAACTGTCATGATCTGCTGGAAGTGCCAGTCGGACTGTTATGAGGCACTTCCAGCCTCCATGTTATTTGTTGTTTTTTTCCACTCCTTGTATGTTCTGTCCCATGTGCTCCCTGTCTCCA
>JAUYWG010000011.1:53254-70754 GCA_034779775.1 Enteromius afrohamiltoni
ATGCTAAGGCACTTCCACTAATGCCAACAGAGTTTTCTAGTCTATTCAAGAGAATGTTGTGGTCAATAGTGTCGAACACAGCGCTGAGATCCAACAAAACTAATAATGAGATGTGAGATGTAGACCCTTTACTGTTCTGAATGAAATTATAAAATTATACTATATAAAATTAAGGTGTTGTCCATTTAGTTTGCAATGGAGGTACTTTAATGTTTACACATTGTTATATGCTTGAAATGTTTTATTGTTGTGATGATTTGAAAAGGTTAAATTGATCAAACATAGTTTATGATGTTGTTACTTAAAAAAAATGAAAACTTATATTTAATGAAAAATGCTCCAAGCAGTTTTCTAAATTATCTAATTAAAAAAAAAAAACGAAACAAAATATAAATATTTTGCCGTTACACACAAAACTGAACTGTTTTATCAGATGAAACAGTATAAGCTGTTTTGGTAGATGGAGAAAAAAAGACGTGCTTGCTGGCCCGTGCGAGCTGGGTGGAGCTAATAGCCTCAGAGCTGGAGCGCAGAGGACGAAATCATGCCACTCTTTCCACCGTTGGGCCAGTAGCCTCGTGACACTTCTGTAAAATCTGCACTAAATACGCCTTCACTTGACCACGTGACACATACAAGGTTACCCCAGCGAGAGGGAGATGAATTCAATAAATCGCTCTACATGCATACAATTTTCAGCAAAGGTGCATTTCCACTGTGAGAGACAAAAATCCGGAAATTACATTGTATGATTTTTTAACAATTTATTTGGGAATCTGTTCCTTCAGTAGATGTACACCTGCAAACAGTGGCAGGAAGAGAAGAGAGAGTTGAAGACAAGAGGACCGGTCAGCTTCAGGAAGTCAGACGATGAAGATCACATGCCTTAATATATGAACCTCTACAAACAGAACTGATCCTTAATGGTTGCAAATATTTCCCTGAAGAGCCACGTTTAGCGAAACATTCATTTGCATTGCTAGCTTTAGACCATCACATTTCTCTGCAAGTGATACGAACGATTCATCATCTCTCTACGTTCACATCCCTCCTGTACTAGTGCATTTTATTTAACTTTGCCTGCATTGTGATGGTCCGCTTGTGAAAGATAATTCTCTAGTCTGGCTGCTTTCAAATGCTAAGTGGGAAGCACAGGCCACATGATCTCCCCATTATCATTCCTGTAAGCTTTTCCATCTGTCAGGTCTACACCAGACCATCACCAGATTCACCGGACAGACTGATGCACAAATGTACACTCGGATAAACATTATATTTTAGGCCAGACTGCTTTTGATAATGTACTCACTTTAAACACACTTTAAACAGCAGTGCTTTGGAATATGTCCGTTGCATCTTTTTAACCATAATGGTTTAAGCAGAAACAGTTTCTCTTAGTTTTATTAACTACATTTAACTACATGCATCACAGATACAGCTCAGTAATTTAGACTGTAAAGGAGGCTTTTTAAAATGATTTTATTTTTTAAGAGAATTCACTGATTTATTACAGAGAACAGCAAACAGTTATCTATTCAGAACAGTCACTGTGTTCTGAACCTAATGTAGCGTTTAACAGACTTAATGTAGGTTAGCAATGGAAAATAACTATTGGCACTGTAGATCTGTAAGCATATACCATTGAATTGTGTGTAATAGTGTAAGAATCAGTTATTAAAAAGAAAATCTTGGCCTTAACAATGGCTTTACCTGCACACTTGTTTAAAGTCATGAACATGAGGTTTTACTGTATTTTGATGGTCCCTTTAACACATTCTATTCACTACCTAAATGTGTAGGTGCTACATTACTTATAGTGTATTAGTAGACTGGTAGGGTTGAGGTTAGAATAAGTTGACATGAAGGTGAAAAGTTACTTTCAGAGGAAACAGAATGTTCAAAAGAGACCAAGCTTCGTTTGCCTTTGAAATACCATCTAAGATGTTAGATAAAAACCAGGAGACTCATGACTGTCCCATTGACTGCCAAACAATTACACTGTCAAGGTGCAGAGGAATATGAAAAAGACACTGTCAGAATACTTTATTTCCATCAGCGGTTCAATCTCAATATTATGAAGTAACAAGAATACTTTTTGAACTCAAAGTAAAAAAAACCCTTTATTTTCTCTTGGCAATCACCGTAGCACCATTTTGGAGAAGATCCACTGAATGCACTTATACACACTTTTCTGAGTCAGCCCCAATACAAGGATGTGTTGTTTTTGTTTGAATCAGAAGACAGTAAATACTGTCAATCAATTAAAATATTTAGTTGCGATTAATCGCATGACTGTTATGAGTTAGTTATACACATTTTAATCATCTGTTATAAATGTACCTGAAATTAACCCTCTAACTGACATGGACATCGACAGATAGGGATGCTTTATGCAATATATGTTTATGAGTAGTATTTTGATGCAGCTAAATTCTCAATCAAACGGATTTCACTGATATCGTTATACGTTAATCTGCACAAAAATCTTGATTTATCATTCAGCCGTTTGTCTAATAGCCTGCACATAAAACAGCTGTGCTTTCAGCTATACTTACATGTACAATTAGAGAAGCAACAAAATATCAGCTTTAAAGCAGCACTATGTAACTTTTAACACTGGTTAATTAACAAAACTGCGCACATCCCGCGGAAGAACATTCTAAATGGAACTACTTCTGTAGGTTTATCCCTGTATCCCAATGTGCGTGCTATCCATACTATCTGCTCAGTTGTTATGTTTCTCTCTGCTTGTAGCTGTGGACCACGTACATTACACCACAGGCTAAATAATGAACAAATTGTGATATTCAATCGAATGTTATCATATTATTTCACCTCAAAAATGAATGTAAATGGAAATATGATCTCAAAGCATATCGTTTAATAAACTTGAGCCAGATGCTCGATTATTATTTCTGCTGATCCAGACATGAACACACACACACACACACACACACACACACACACACACACATACGCAGACTGGCTGCTCCACAGCACATTTGTACATGTGGCCAGATGTTTGCTGGATAAGCTGCAAAGCTGCTCAGAAGACAATGTAAATTTGTGCCTTTTTTTGTGAAATAAAATACTTTGTTGATTGATAAACAATGTTTGACAACAGCTGACTTGATTTTGACGCATTTCATCCACCCTATGATTCACACAAAAGGAGGAAACGACAGGGCAAAACAATCACACCAGGTATCAGAGATGGCTTACAGGACTGAAGCAGAGCCGGGGCCCAGAAGACCATAGTCAGCACGGACAATGGTGGATCCAGAGGACAGAAAGAGCTCGGAGTATGAGGGCATCTGCTGAAGCGGGATGGACGAAAAAGACAAGGGTGTGAGGAGCCATGGTGGAGACAGTGAGTCTACAGACTGAGATGAAGTCATGGGCTTGGAGACCTCAGGCTGAGAACAGAGCTTGGGGGCTCAACAGAGCAAGTGTGGTAAGAGGAGACAAGGTCTTGAAGAAGACCAGCGAAGGACAGCTGGGTGACTTCTTGGATGAGGGTGAGGGAGCGTGGGAACTGAATGGAAACAGCTGAGACGAGGGAGCTTTGAGGATGAATGAGTCCAGCAGAGATGAATGAGCTTGGAGGCGGGATAGGACTAAAAGGAGAGGAAAAACTCAAGATGGGAGTTAGGACATCAAGGCAGCCGAGCAGGACTGGCAGAAGAGGAAGAGGCCCAAAGGACCGGAGAGCAGAGACTGCTGGACACATGGCAGAGCCGATAGAGCAAGGTGCGGAACAGCAGTCCACTGGGAATCAGTGTAACCAGAGGACCTCACGATAGCAGGAAAAGCAAGAGGCCATGGGAAGGATTTTTTAGCAGGCGTTCCAGGAAGAGCAGGTATTGAAGATCCAGTGAACAGCACCAGCAGGCATGGTGGAGCCAGAGGAATGAGAAACTGAGTTCTGGGGCTGGAGTCGATTCTGGTGGCACCGGGAACACTGAAGAAGGTTATGGAGGTTTCAGGAAAAATGAATGAACTCTAAAAAGAATCTTCCACAGTAAACAAGAAACATACTTTTAAGGTGCCGTCATTCCAGGGTACAACATGACTAAGCTCCAGAACCTCACAACGGTTAAATTTCTAAAATGAAACAACCTTGATGACATAGGTGGCCAACAAGGGCATCTTCCAGAGCAGCCTGGCTTCAAAATGAGGTACAAAAATGATGGGAGCTTGAGTCCATAAGTTGTCTTTGTAGGCTGCTGATGTGTGTGATTAGACACTGGTGGAGTAAAGACAGTAAAGAGGACAGCTGGAATTAATTCACAATAAACGTTCAAGTGCTGTGTGGTCACTACATACATACAGTACGTGAGTTTTACGTGATCCAATCACAAAATATTTAGCCTGATTCCACCTTTGTTTAGTGCTGACCACCATATGTTCATATCTCCAAATTCGCATCTTGATCTTAATATTTGCTAGATTCCAGCATTCTCTTTCTACTGATAAAGTCCCTTTGAAGAGTAAAAGAGAAGAAAGACAGAAGACATATGAAAGGGAAGCAAAACGATGTCATGAGGTGTGAGTCTCATGTGATTTCTCAAGTGGAAGAAGAGAGCAGTGAACAATATGCTTTTGAATCATTAAAAAGCCAAACATTCATATAGTCAGTAAGAAAAATAAGAAATAAACTCACTTATCTCTAGAGATTCATGCTCTGCATTATTCAACCTTTGTCAGTTGAACAGATTTGACCTCGTGTGACCTTTGTGTGAATGTGTCAGGCCCTTTTAGGATCAAACCCGTCTCACTCCCAAACACAAAAGAGTCCTGAAAAAAAACCCACAATGCTGCGGTCTAATTGATAATACGCAAAGACCCACACCACACTTCAACAAATCACAGTTTTGGTTCATCACGGTTTGTGAACTTTAGTGCGTTATAATATTTGATGCTCGTTATCTGCCTTCATTTTTAAATTAAACGCACATAAAAGACTTTGTTTGACCAGGAACATGTGCGTCAATAAGTCTTTTGTCCCTAATTCTTAGTGATGAATAATGCTTGATTGACCTCATCAAACCACCCACCCAAACACTGGAAACCCCTTCACTGCTCTCATTGGGCCTCATTCATGAAACATTCAGAAATATATGATATCCTCCACTGATTAGACGGCTGGCTAAAACGCTGACACCACCCAAAGCTACACCAGGGCGAAAGAGTTTATCAACTCTCAGCTACAAAAAATACAAATAAAACAAATAATAAAAAAATGAGCAAAGGAGCATGTAAACATTATAACAGCAGTGCATTAAAATTCATCATCAGCGAGTCATTTGCCAAAAAGAACACAGAACGTTTTAAGTGGTAGGGAGCAGGTGTGATTTTCTTTCAGACCAACTACCATTTCGAAAATACAAACATTTCCATGAATCTGAAAATGTATGCCAGAACAGCTTTACAAACGATTCAGACTGTGTTCAGCTCAAGTTTGATGAATGAGGCCCATTGTGTGTACAGTATCCACAAAGAACTCAACACAAGTCGATCACTGACAAATATTGAATTACTAATTTACATCATTGCATGCAAAAGAGTTTATTTGTCAGAATACAAAGCAGTACTTGATTTACCATACTTTTTGCCCACTGGGGCTTGTAGTTACAGCATCTAGCAGCAGGTACTAACTTCCAAAGCTAACTAGTCTAAATAGTCAGCTGTTGTACACAAGCTAATTTCCCCTCAGGTGTTATCTGAGTCCTGTGCTGGATTACTAGTTATTCACACAGGTTCAAATTGTACAGAATGCATGAGTTTGTGAACTTGCTTTTCAAAGAATATTAAGCAGAAAACTCTTTCCCCAGGTTAAGAATAAGGTGACATAAATCTGGTCTGCATGTGGACCACTAGAAATGATTCAGATCCACGCTTGAGATGTGGTGAAAATGTTGACTTTTAGATACATGACATGCATGACAACGTTTTCTCTGACCGCAAATATTTTTAAGGTCTGTCTGACACATTCTCTGTTTTCATTACGCAGAGTGAACAAAAAACTGAGGAGCTGTGAGAGCACAGAGAAGTGTGGTACCGCTGGCTTGGGTGAGGACTGCAGTATGGAGTGTGGAGTTTGATGAAGTCATCACACTAAATGTATCTTGCGAAGTGATATTCTTTCTATGAGGGTTGCGCTTCACTAAATAAAAGTATTTAATACATTATTTAATTTAATCATTTTTTATTTAATTATTTATTTTTTAATAAATAATAAATCGTTTTAAAGATTGATTTAATAAAAACCTGTTAGGGCTATAGCATCTCGCTTGTCTAAACACTATAGGATGACGTCCCACAGCCAAGCTTGTCGGCGACACCTACCTGTCCAGTCTTGATCTCCCGTAGGGCGCCAGCAAGTATCCCGACCACACAACCTCACAAAGTCTTTCATCTAAAGAAGCATACCCCCCTGACACAGTGAGTCTCCCAGCCAGTCAACCCCACACTCGTTCGACAGCGGCCAAGGCCAAAGCAGCATTTGGGTCTCTTCTCCCCGCCAAACGGTTTAAACCGATAGGACCTATTCATCCAACATCCGGAGTCTTGATCTTCGGGTGGAGGCCTCATGGGCCCTCTCAGCCAGATAATAGCCCTATGTCCTCCGACTCTGTGAGCTGCCTCACTCAAGGCTACTTGAGTTCTCCTGGCCAGGGAAAACAATGCCACAGGCAACTCCCACAAACAATAGGCTCCCTTGGCTTGCCAACCTCCTTACCAGCTTCCACCAGATTGTGGGGCATATTTGGGGGGTAACCAATCCGGCAGCTGTCCAACTCCATGTTGCCTTTTTTGGGGGGCACTCTGGGTTCGGGCTTCACCAGAGAGCACACGAAGAATACGTTATTATACTCGGCATATACGCATTGCTATACTATGGCTAATTATATCTTGTGAAATGATGTTTTACATACAAAGTTTGGGAGGAGCACATCAGATACTTAGCCTAATTAACAAAGGTGGTACTTAATCAAGCTAATTAAATTAAAATCCTCTGTATGAATTATATTGTATTCTTAATATTTTATATATACATAATAATATATGAACTTTGGCCCATGTTCTGCTGCTGCACTACCTGCCCTGTCTGTAGTTACCACACTGACTCCACGCTTGTTTGGTGTTCTTATTGTCGATGCTGTAAATCACTTTCCTTAGGTCATCTTGTAAGCCTGTGGTAGTAAACTAAGGGCATCTATTCATTTAGCAGATGCTTTTTTCCAATGTGACTCATGAACGAGGACAATGGAAGCAATCAAAAGAAACAAAAGAGCAATGATACGCAAGTGCTATGACAAGTCTCAGTTAGCTTAACAATAGCGAGTTATTTGTTATTAAATCATTAAAATAAATATTTTTTTAGTCTTATTTATTTATCATTTATTTATTTTTAAGAAAGTTAGTAAATGAATATGCAGAGTGCAAGTCTAAAAAGGAATAGCGTAAGAATAGAGTGGTAGAGTTAGCGTGTCAGATGAAGATGGAATATGTCTTCATGTCTTAAAGATGGCTAAAAACTCAGCTGCTCAAAATAAAGGAATAGTTCACCCAAAAATTACAATTAAATAAAGTACAGATGTGTATGAATTTCTACTTTAGACAAACACAGTCTGAGCTTTTTTTTTTAATGTATCCTGGCTCTTCCAAGCTTGGTAATGCTGGTGGATAGCGATTATTTTGAAGCTCTGTAAATCAAATACTGCATTGTAAAGCTAAGCTATATGGTTTATCACATGTCCTTTGAAGCAGATAGATGAGTTTTTGCAAACAAAAAAAGTTTATAGCTGACTTCCAGCTATAACGATTTCCAGCTTCTTGGCTGACTTTTGACTTGACGTACGACATATGATGTTGTGTCATACGTTGAGTCATAGGTCAGCCAAGAAGCCGTAACTTTTGTGGAAAATAACCGATTTACAGAGCTTCAAAAAACTGGCAGCTATCCACCAGCCTTAGAGAAGAGAAGTGGTCCAAAGACTGAGCCCTGAGGCATCCCAGGAGCTAGATTTGGTGAGGAGAAACCAACACATGGTCAGCGGAGCAGTGTCCAGTGTAATTAAAGCAAGCAGAGTGTGGAAGTCTGCAGGTTTATCTAGGTGGATGTTGAAGTCTCCAAATATAACTTGGGGAGTACAATCCTCAGTTTGTTTAGAGTACTTGAAGTAGCTGTTAATCCTGCAAAACTCATCTGCCTTTCTAGTAACCCTTATCTTAATCCTTAAAAAGGTCTTAAGGTCAAAAAATTCTTTACAAACATGATTGTTTGATCTTATTAGAGACAGGCTAACATCTCTGACACTGTGCAGAAATGCCATAGTGCCAGAAATAGAATCAATCGTCACATTAACATTTCTAGCCACTGGAAACATGCAGCTATGCAGCAGTGAGGATTTGATACCAACTTCTTTAATCAAAGTTATCACACAAATAATTTAAACACTTTCAGAAACTCATTGTGTCACTCTGTGTTTCTTATGTGTCTTGTGCTAGAAACTTGGAATATGAAACTTCAATATAACTTTCATTATATTGAAATTAAATTCAGAACCAGGTACTGGATTCACTGAATTTTTGTTAATCAACTCAATTCAGTGTGGCACACACACACACGGCAAAAAAATTTGTGTGAAAACATGAAGGAATAAACAAGCACCTCATGTTAAGAGATGTTCGGTAAGGTTATTAGCTCATATAAAGATAAACTAAGATAATGTGAAACATTGCACTCTTGAACCTTGCTCTCACTGACTCTGATTAAATGGCTGGAGGCAGCAAGTCTCTGTCTGGCTCCAGCAGCTGGTCTCCAACTGTCAGTGTCAACTTATTAATGAAGACATTTGCTGTGTCCCAAAATACCTACTTATACTACACTCTTAAAGCACGTGAAGAAAATCCTTTTTGAGTGCAGTAGAAGACTATGCAAGTGTGAGCTTTTACTCTCTCTTAACATTAAATAAATATTTTGTGCCAGGCAGGCCACACGAAAAAAGAGATGAGAAAAAGAGTCTTATTTTGCTGGTCCTAGTCTGCATATTACTGTACCAATCAGCAGCCTGAAAGTCACTTTCCAACCTAAAACGATCTCAGTCAGATTGAAAATCGCCCCAGCCGGTCTCATAGAGTTATAATGTGAGAATTTTTTTTCTCCAATTTTTGACCCTACAATGCATTTTAATGGGCACAGGGAGGGCTCGCCCCAACGAGATTTCGTAATACGCACTGTACGTAATGCGTGCTCGAAGATGTACAGCACGCACGCGGGTCGCGAGACCGCCAGAACGACGTCATGGCTAGTAAGTTGAACGCCATCGTGTCATTGAGCAGGTATCTAAGAAGGCGGGGAAAACATACTGTACTGTATACTGTAGCTGGTATGAGCAGAATCATGGGTGGCGGGATGTGAAGTGGCAAACGCTCTGTTCTGATTTAATTATGATTTCAATTTTGTTTCTTACATTTTTAAGTCAGGGGCAGCCCCAGATCATCTGAGCACTTTTGGCTATTTCCAGGAACATCTTAAATCTGGGGGTGCTGGGGGGATTCAAATAGATCAAAATACAAATGTAGATGTAGCCTATATACATCTATTATCTCTGACACCGTGCAGAAATGCCATAGCAACAGAATTAGAATCAATCAATTCATTAACATATCCGGCAACTGAAAACATGCAGCAGTGATGATTCGATACCTTCTATACGCCAAGTCAACCAATATATTTGTGCTTTTATTTTAATAATGTTTGTTCTAAATGTTCTTTGTTTGCTGTTAATTAGTTTGTTGTTAGAATTTTAATGGACATGCATGTTATAATTAAATTTAATCATGTTAAGTTAAATTCTACTTCAGTCTTAAAAATATGGTCATAAAATGTTATGACGATCGTAGTTAAAAGAATTCCATTAGGCTAGAGATTATTCAGTGGTTTGAGCAGAGACTGAAGCACAGTCAAAGAGTGCTCCCTGAGGCGGCGGTCTTGAGAAGTGAGGAAGTCAGAACCTCATATTATGGTAATATTGTGTGAATATTCACATGAAATTCCAGTGCGAGGGGGAGATGTGGGGAACAATACAACTGCACTAATCTATACACTCAGGTCAGTTTAATAAACAAGCACAAAAATGAAGTGTCTTGGCGATGATCTCGGACCCAGCCCTCAGCACCCCTCGTTCCGCCGTACTCTTCAACATTCACATTCTATCCTGACAAACGATTTAGGATGGGTACTACGAAGATTGTGAAGCAGGGTCTGTAAAAAAAAAACTAATGTGACTTCACAGATGTCTGACAACGGTTTAATACAAATAAAGAAGACAGATAAAACATCCATTCAAAATACAACTGTTGCTCTTGGTCCTGTTAAAATAAATACTCAGGGTAGTGGTGTGCTAGCCGCGGGATGATGGGCTCACGGCCTCTGTTGGCCAGTCTGTGATGGGGGCAGACCGCTGCCGTATCTATGCGGCGCTGCATGCAGAGTCCTGTATCCATGCACCCCAAAGCCCAGTCTCGCGGCAGGGCCTCCTCCGGGGTGAAGCATGCTGGAGTAGGGAGACATGCCGTAGGAGAGAGGTGCGTTGAAGGGCCTGTGCTGATGGGCCGTCTGAAACACCACAGGCTGGATGTGCTTCCCCGGGGTGTTGAAGGAGAACTCGGGCGGAGGGCTGCTGGGCTTGGCAGGCGTAGAAGTGACTGGGTTTGAGTCCTCGAGGGGTTTGGACCCGGCCGGAGGGAAGGCGGCAGCGGTCACGTACTCCGAGAGGCTGAGCGAGCCGGTGGGCAGGGTGCTGGAGGTCAGTGAGTGACGTGCCCAGTCGTCTTTGAAGATCTGAACGGTCAGCATGGACACTAGCGCGTGAAGACGGTTGGTCACATGAGCCAAAACCATCTGCTCATCAGCGTCTCTGCGGATGCGCACGTGAACGGAGCCGGCCTGCGCAAAAACACAGCGAGTTAAAGGTCTCCTATCTGAAGCCTCGTGCGAGTGCTTTTACTCCGGAGCGGTCATCTGAGCCTGGAGCACTACAGCAGCCATTTCTCTTTTATGCTAAAAATGTTCAGATAAAAGTAAAGTATATCACAGCTTCATCTCTGATTAGTAATATGCGTTGCTAAGAACTTCATTTGGACAACTTTAAAAGAGATTTTCTCTATATGTACATCACATCTTAGCATGCTTAGCGATTTCTTTAAGGCAAGTCGTGATGATTTGAGAAGGCTATACTTTATGATCAGCTCACTGTCTGCCGCTGGCCACTGCAGGACCAAACCCAAACCCTGGTTCAGTATTCTTTAATATCATCAAGAAAGAACATCACCACACCAAAGAGCCGAAGCCAATGGTCCAGAAGTGCTCATTTCGGACTTCAAGAACTCCATCCAATGTGGACACCTGAAAAACATCAAGAACCAATCTGATAAAGATCTTGCCAAATAAAAACAAGAGATCTAGCGTAAACACGGAAAAAATCTGATTATGTGGGCGGAGTTAACTGACCTCTCGGAGCAGTTTGTCAAGCTGACCGATGACATGAGAGGGGGTGGTCTGCAGAAAGAGATAGGACAGTTCCAGCTGATGATCTGACCAGACACATGACTAGAGATATCATCAATATTGGGACAGCTGAACTCTAGTGACTAAAAAGTCTAGTTTTTAAAATATTTCTAGTTACACTCTGAGTCAAAAACACTTTTCATCTGATTCTCTTCATCAAGTGAAACGCACACACATCGTTCACCTCGTGTGTGGGGTACAGCAGACAGATGATTACAGCGTTCACTAGATCTTTAGTAAGAAGCCTGTTTTCACTGAAGCTGGAGTTTTCCTTCAAAATAAAAGCACTGAAGTGCAGCTGCTGACCGCTAGCGGCTTAAACAGATCAAATTCCAAATCTCTTTCAAGCTGACCCTACCATAGTCCAGAGCAGAAATAATATACATATGAAATATATGTTTCCATATATATTATTTAGACTGGGTCAGTATACCAAAGATAAAGAGTCCCCTTTAAAGTTCAAGTACAACACAACAAGACTTTTTTCTGACTAGAGTTCTCAGAGGGAACTAGACAGATTCATTTAACTTTAACATTTTCAGAATTCTAAATATTGCAGTAATATTGTTTTGTAGACTTCATATCGCAATAATATCCTCGAGTGAGATTTTGCTATGTTGCATCCCCTCACCTGCAGCAGCACCTTCCCGCTGTACACACTCATGGGGTACATGGTGCCAAAGGTCATGAGGGCGATGGCCACGGCAGACGCGGTGTCCATCGCATTATAGTTACTGCACAACAACACAAGATCATCATGCATGGCGTTAGGCAGTGCATAAAAACAATTTACATGAGAAACAATTACTGCTGAATACACAACAGGGCTTTTCACACCGAGCTTAACCCCGGGTTATTGTCATCTTAAACACCGCTTTTAACCCGGGCTAGACAACAAGGCCCAGGTGGACGCTGAAAGATGGAGTGGTCTGATTCAGAGCAGCTGACCGTAAGTGATCAGCATCATGTCTGTGTTTTGGTGCAGATTAATCGTCACTTTAGCTCCGCCCACACGACACACCTCCAGGAGCTCATTCTGTTCCAGAGAGAATCGTAAAGCTTTCTTTTTCTTTTATAAATATGATAAAACGAAAGACGCTTTGGAGATACGAAGGATGCAGTACTACTCTCAAGACTAACATGAGAACGGCCAATCCTGCCTGTGTTCGGTCTTCTTTAGGTCACTGTAGGCCTCGGCTATGATCAGCTGCTCCTCAGTCTTGGCTGAGCTAAAGACCCAAGTAGCAATATATATATATATGTATATTTGTATTTTCTAAATAACCAACAAGACACAGGAAAGGCCATGTAAATAGGTTGCCTGCTGTTCGTCCAATCAGTGACCGTGTGAACATGCAGATAAGAGCGTTATCGTGGGGTATAAGGATGTAGTGTGCAACGTCTGTTCATGAATACTCAGCATTACAGGGTTAGTTCTTACTCACCCTTATGTTGTTCAAAACCCGTAAGAGCTTCGCTCACCGTCAGAACACAAATGAAGATATTTCTGATGATATCAGAGAGCTGTCTGTCCCTCCAGGGCGAGTGAACTAACCATATTAATTCCCATCTAACCCCAGGGTTTTTATGAGCGGTGTGAAATGTGATTACAGATAACCCAGGACTCTGTTTATCCAGGGTTTATAGGATAACCCAAGGTTAAGGATTTGAAGTATGAAAAGCCCTAATGAGGTGTAATAGGAGAGGTGGTCCGTGCAGCAGTAAACACACTGTGGTAGTAGGTAGTTGATAAAATGTCCTGTATGAGAGAGTGGTCTGCTCACTTGATTTCGATGAGCATGTACGTGATGCCCAAAGCAAAAGCTCCAGCCAGGTTGATCAGCACGAACGGGTTCATTCTGGGCAGGAGCACGCTGCTGAGCGCTGGGATGAGCCCGCACACACTGCACACACACACACACACACGCACGCTTATATTGAGACAACATCTTCACTGAATAAGTCAAAAGTGTACAGAAGTGAGACAGCGCTGTACCTCCGGCTCAGATCAGCCACATGCTCCTGAAGCCAGCTGGTGCTCGCAGCTAAACACAGAGAAACACAGAGATCACAGCGGCACAAAGCGCTCCAGTCTTCAGAAACAAACACTGACAGAACGAGCTCGTCAGCGTGTTCCAGGTCTCTACCTTCAGGTCCACGCACACTTAGATCTTACCTTCAGACACAAAGACGAAGGGCTTGTTCTTCACAGAGAGTAGAGTCAAGAGATTGAAGAACAGAGCCACACAAGTTCCCACCAGCAGACGCCCCCTAAAACACACACAGACACACACACACCGCTCAGAACAACAAACAGAGAGGCCTCCATCAGCACCTGTGGAGCAAGCATAAACATGCGGAAAGATAAGCGTGTTCAGAGAGTGTTGAACTCACGTGTGCACCTCGGGCTGCTCCACGAATCGCTCCACGCTGAGGAGAGAGGAAACACAGTCAGACTCAAACAACTCAATCTGTGAACGGGTGGAGCACGTCTGGGAGCTTATGCTGAATAATGGAGGGACTTCATAGCATCATGCCAGCGCCTTTCCTCAAACACTACAGCGAGGAGAAGCCAGCCTCAGCAAGCTCTTCATACGTGCGTGTGTGTGTGTGTGTGTGTGTGTGGATCAGCCCAATGTGAGTCGGGTCACAGAAATATCGACAGGATCAAGTTCTGCAGAGACACACGGATCTCACCTTTCCTTCAGGATGAAGAGAGCGCCCAGCTGAACCAGCACAGTGGAGGCAAACACCGCCAGCACTTCAAAACGCTCGAAGCTGAGACCACAAAACACACATCAACACAAACACCTGACATGACACACTCCACCACTGAAGAGCAGCCGGCCCTGAGGCACAGTTCTGAGAGGATTCTGAGTTGTGTTGGTTAGTAAGAGGGGTTAGTAAGATTAGGTATGACCAGTCAGAAGTAGTTGTTTGAGTAAATGCAATCCAAAACTAGTGTGCACAGATAATAATCCGTTAGACTGATCAATGAATTATGATGCATTTCAGATGAAAACCGGGTGGCTTGCGACTGTCATCATCATCACTGTCCAGGTGCTCAAAGTAATGACATGACCGTTATTAATAATGACCGCACAGGACTCTCAGCGTACTCTTGCGGCCCAGCGCAGGAAGTGTCTTCAGTGGATGTTCTCTGAAACAGCTCTACGGTCACCGAGAGACAGATTCATGAATAACACATAGCTCGTAGCTTCATAATATAAAGGTTGAACCATTGATGGCTGAAGAAGCATTCAGACCAGGTCTTTCATGTTCTCTGCTCCTTCACTGTGTAAGTCAACGGGACACAAGCCTCCTGGTTTTCACCCGAAATATCTTTAATTGTGTTCGGAAAACAAATGAAGCTTTCCTGCCGTTTCCTACTACCACCGCTGTGTTGCACATGAAAATCAAACAAGCACTGATACTTGAAGAAAGAAGTGTTCTCACCCAAAGGAGTACACCTGACCGGGTTTCTTCATGGTCACCCAGAAACTCAGCAGACAGGTGATCAGACTGTGGGACGATGAGAGCAGCTAGCTGATCAAACACACTCGTCTCTACAGGGTTACTGAGGTGCTGGTGTTCACTGCTGGAACAGACACTCACCTGAAGAGATCGAAGATGGTGAGGTACGTGTACGCCGTTAAAGCTGAAACAGAAGACCGACATGATGCTGAAAACAGCCCCGTCACACACTCGTGACACAAACAAGCCCTTTCTGGAGGATCAGTCAGCGAGAATAAGCTTGTGTTGAAGTGCAAGCTCATTCAAGTTCAGCTGGACTCTTCAGCACCAGCAGAACTACTGTATGACGTGCTGCTGATATTTGATGTGTATTCATTTTCAATCTCTGTAGATCAACTAGCTGTAGAGTTACAGGACTACCCCTAAAGAAATATATTATTTTTATATTTATATTATTTAGATTTAAAATAGAATTATACCTAATCAGTTGCAACGAAGCCACAATGAATGCGTTTCAAAAATAAAGTGGGTATTTAACTAACCCATTTATTAAATGATATCATTTGAAACGTTCAGTTTAAAAGTATTGTATTGGTATCACTATTATAATATTAATAATACTGGCCATGGGTATAAAATATGTAATTATTTTACAAATATTTCCCAAGTGATGTTTAACAGAACATAATAGTTTAATAGTGTCTGTAATATAAATAGAAATAAACGTATAACCAAGAGGTCGGAAAAACAATTTCAAAACAATTTAAACGTTTGGGGGGGGGCGCTAATAATTTTGTCTTCAACTGTATATATATATATATATATATATATTATATTCCACGGCTCTCTGGAGTGCTTGATTCTGATTGGTCAGTCGAGACATTTGCAGGTTCATTCTTTTCAAATAATAACCGCTCAAAAGTAATAACACATAGCCGGTACTACTTATATGTTTAAAATCCCTCCGCGCCAACAAAGATTAGCGTTCGGCGCCATCTGGTGACAAACACCGGACAGCCACAGGTAACAATGGAAAATGGAAAATACATCCGTTATTATATATTCATATGTAGATGTTATAAATTGTCTGACTAGCGTTTGAATGTTAGTCACGTGGTACTATATCGTTTCGCGGAAGGATGAAAATGTTCATTTAAAACAAATATGACAATAAAATGTTTCAAATTCATATTCATGTCCAGTTTTTTTCCTGATGTGTTAAGTAGCCGTGTAATAAGCGGGGTAATGCTTCGCGTCGGTCCTGATCACACTGTCGGGGCTCATTTCTGTGATAATCCCTTACATACAGTCAGTCCTCAGTATATCTGAAAACTCTCCCAGGACTCCTAGACACTAACACACAAACCTGCAAACTTAAAAAGGTGGCATAGTTTGTTATGTAAAGCTTGGGGAGAGCAACTCATCTGTGAGCCCATCCACACCGCCCCAAAAAGACAAACCCGAAATCCTACAAGACTGAGAGAAACGTATGTGTCGGGTGACAGTAGGGTGTAATGAGGAAGAAATCCCAGAGCTGGGACACAGAAGACACACATCTTGTAGCACACAGTGTGCAGATTAAGGTGACTTGTGTATGTTTACAGGCCTAATCAATGAAGAAGAGGAGGAGACGAAGACGCAGTGGTAAACCAAGCCAGGATCTTTAGCTGAATATTTAATAACATCTACAGACCGGAGCATCAAAACACATCTGATCGTCCTCGAACCCTGACCTTCAGCCGTCTCACTGCAGGCCTCGCGGGAGCTCTGCCCCATTAAAGCACTCAGCGGCGAGCGCTTATCCGAAACACAAGCGAAGCGCTCAGGAGCCTGCAGGAGCCCGCGGTCGCAGCGGCCCCCGGCGAGTATCGGCTTTCTCTGCGAGCTGGTACTTTCGGTAAAGAAGATTTGCAAACTGCAGCGCTCAGCTGTCATCGAGTTCTGGAACACGTATCGAGCGGCTCGGCTCGGGTGTCTGTCAACGCGGCACATTAAAATAACAATAGATAGCTCCAGATGTAAACTAAAAGCTTTATTGACAAACTACAAACTAACACCTGGCGGGAAAACGGAAACCGGTGGGAGGAAGTAAACCGAGACTGCTGCTCCTGCAAGAAACAGCGGCCGAGCAGCACGATAAAAACATCCTGCCCCACGATCACATCAAACCCTGACGCTCACCTACACCACCAACCACAGCCTCCTTCCTACAGCTCAGCCTCACACGCTCCTTCACCAAAACAATCTATTATATCACCGATGGACTGACTGTAAAACAGAGGAAATGCACACTATCCATAATACCGCTTGCCTCAGTGAAGTCTAGATCAGGAGGAAGCAGCTCTACTGCTCTGAACTAACACCGTCTGGATCTGGATGTGAGGAAGAGTTATCATCCTAACGCTGGATCAGTTTGATCTCCTGTCTTCTCCAGATGTTCCCTGATGG
>JAUYWG010000011.1:72557-98883 GCA_034779775.1 Enteromius afrohamiltoni
TGGCTAGCGTTGATTCCAGTCTCAGTGAGGAAATTTAATGTGTGATTCTGCATATTCTACGTGGTTGGTTCCCCACAACTGACACCTTAGTTTGGTGAATATCATTGAAAACAGTCTTTTAAATGTCATGTAAACTATCTATTTCAACCCCTATCATGTATTTTTAAATAATCTTGGCTGTGTTTCTCCGAGAGAGGTATTTCTTATTGAGGGAAGTGAGGATGAACGTGTGGCTTGTGAGGCGTTACTCTCTCTAGTTACATAAAAAGTACCTCGCAAGCACTCATTTACCTCATTAATATATTCTTCTATATTTATTGTTTGAATGTGGAAATGTTTTTATTTATAAGGCTGTAAAAATTTCTCCTTTCAAATGTGGAGGAGTAAAACATAAAAAACAGTTCACATGCAGTCAATTTGAAATATGTTAATCTACATGTATTGTGTCCGGTCACTGGTGTGTTTTCACTTTAAGACTTTGAAATAATAAAGAAAAATGAGGATGCGATCTTCAGTCTGATACGAAGCAGATAAGTGAAACTCATATGCACTCAACTTAATGTTCTTATAATTATATTCTGTAAATTCTGTATTTTTATTCATATGGTTTAAAGACGTGTAAAAAAAAAAAAAAAAGCTTGCACTGAGCTTGCACTGTCTGCGCTAGAAAATAGTCCCCAGCTTGCAAGACATGCTCCCTGTGCAAGCAAGAATGGGAGTATAGTTCCTAATCATATTGGCCTAGAAAATCACAACTTTTCCGCCTGTCTTGGTACACAGTATAACTACAGAAGAGTCAATGTTTAAATAGGAAAACTATTGAAACTCTTTGGTCATTTTTGAACGCGATGCCACTGGTCTAATTGGATTCAATGATCAGACTCTGAGATTGGCTGAATAGATTTCAAAACGGTAATACTCAACTTATTAACTGGGGGAGTTGGAGAATGAGCCTATTTCGAAAAAAAGTGGATTGTTCCTTTAAATACAGACTCGTGGTTTCACACAAGACAGTTGAAGTCCGCTCCTGGTCCGCAGCTGTTTCCCACAAATGCTACATGTACGTTATTTTCATTTCGAATCCGAACGTTGTTACTGAAAACGTTTTCAGCATTGTGATTCTCTTTTATCACAGTACAGTAATACAGTCTTTCATAGTCATTATTCACATTTAAACTCAATAAATATTAGGCTACTATGTTTTCCTACCACTGTAAGTGTAATTTATTATTGCCTTGTTTATCTAAAAGTGCACTTTTTCTTAAAAAGCATGAACAATGTGCTTAAAAAGTGCAGCAAAGCAAAAATAGACTCATTAGTTTGAACAATCTCTACTATAAGTTCTGCTACAGACTCACTGCTGGACCGCAACTGTGTGCATTGTGAACAGTGGTCCTTTAACATAAATGCATAAAAAATATGGTTTACTTTACGTCTGAGCGTTAAAAGTGGTAGCCTGTTTTGCTATACATGAATTTATATGCAAAATGAGCATTAAAACTGGTAGCCTGTTTTGCTATGCATGAATTTATATGAAAAATGTTAATATTCTCACGTTACTTAATATTTTTCATAGTTTTGTTTTTAGTTTATATTTTTAAATTCCTTTAAAATATGCATGTTGTCATGCACATACTTTACTATTTGTTTCAGGCTATTTGTTACCTGCCCTTTAATTTGTACAAAAGATGTGCTGTGGGGTGATGTCATTATATATTGTATTTTTCCTGCATTTCAGATCTTATTTGATTTTATTATGTATCATTACATTTAAAACAATTAATTCACCTTGTAATTTATATGCAAATATAATACTGCAATTGTTGCAGTTGTATAATTATTTGTACAACTTCAACTTAACCTGCTTCGTATCTTTATTATTTAATGCAAAAGTGATTTGTCAAAACAAGTTTATGATAGTCATCTGTCAACATGGAGTGTCTCACATACATAAGGAAGAAAAAAAAAAGTCCGCCATCCCCCGCCTCTGCACTACATCACCAGATCAAAGTACTTGAGCCGCTCGAACTCATGTGCCACTGGTGTTCCCTCTTCCCATGTCAGCTCAATAATAAGGACCTTCTTTGCCGCTGTGTCCCACAGCACAGCATCTGGCCTTAATGTTGTCTGAGTGATCTCTGATAGAAAGATGAGCTGGGTGCCCGAATCAACATGCATCTCCCATCCCTTCTCCGGAGTGAGCAGGCATGTTGTCCTTTCCTCCACTGTCTTCTGCCCACCTTCTCCTGATCTGATGAACGGGATGTTTGGCCGAAGGGACTATTAGCTCGGACTCTGCATCTTTCCAAATTTTAAAATGGGCGGTGTTGTATGCCACCCTCACGAGGAAGCTAAGCCTTGACTGCAGAGTTTGCCAAATATCTGGTGTCCTCACAGCAGGTCCATGCTCTTTGTTTGCCCTGGGAGAAACCTTGAAGAGGTAACGGTCCTGTTCCACTCATGATACCTCTTCCACCACCATATTCTTAGTCTGTTTCCTTGAGGCTTTGGACCAGAACTGATGATGATACTTCGGACACCTTCAGAGCCCACATCACATGCTGGAAAATTATTAACTGGTAAAACCATACTTTCAGCTTCCCAGGAAGCTGGCTGCTGTCAATTTTTCTGGAGCCCCTATCTTAGCTGCTTCTACACCAACTTCCCAATTTGTCTATCGGGAAGCTCTGAAGTATTTTGGACAAATTGCTCTTTCAGAAATGGTATATTCTCCCCTTCAGATGTGAACACTGTCCTGTTGTTTCTCACCCCTTTCCTTACTGAAAGGCTCATAGACTTTGAGGGCTTCATTCTAGCCCACTGATTAGCCCGCCAAGATGCTTGAGGAGGAGGGCTCTAGATGGAGCTGTCTGTAAGAGGATTTTCACGTCATCCATGTAGCCTCTCAATGCCGGGAGTCTTCCTCCTAAAGGTGATCTCAGCCATATGGCCATCTATCTGGCTACACAAATAAAATAAATATTTAAAATAGATTTGAATAATGTCTTATTCTTAATGGAGTATTGTAAGCCGTTTCCACTTTTATAAGGGAAAAATCAGCTGATGCTGCTGGCGCCACACATTCCTATAGCCTATTTCAAGGACAATGTAAGCATTATTTTACAATGAAACAATCAATAAAATGGTATAAAATAGGAAAAAATATATATATTTCAAGGAAATAATATAAAGATTACAAAACAAAAGAAATTCTGATATACTGTGTCGGGGGAAATCAGATATTTGAAATAATTAGTAATATATACATATTTTTTTTTTCTCAGAAGTTCGTGTCACAAAGATGCATCCTTGCACATAATAAATATACAGAAACCATGTTTGAATCACCAAATATCTTCAAAATGAATTAAATAAATCACAGTATTTAGTGCTACAAGAGCAACAAAATGACCTTTTAAAGTATTCAAATATCTTGGATGAGACATGAAAACAAATTCAATAATTTTAGTGCAAATAAAGCAACAAAAGTCCCTTTAAGTCCAAGTTTCTCTTCTTACTGGAATTAGTTCACCTGTTTCGAGTCTTTGGGTTTGAGTCGTTCGTTCATCACATGATAGCCCCATAAGCCAAAAAAATGAACGACTCGAAAGCATGGGCATACATTTTATTTAACAGTAGGGGGTGGACAATAAACAAAATGTCTTGCAGGCAATTTTTGAAAGAGACACAAATAATACAGTCAAATTGTACTCATAAAGATATGTCAAAATTGTAGAAGACTTTGCTTCTCATTATTGTAGCATGCAGACTGTGTCGTTATTCCGGTATTTTTTGTGCAATTTGCGGGCATCAGGGAGCCACTATCAATATACAGGACACTATATTTTGTTGGCAAATGGGGTGGCAAGACTTTTTCTTAGGGTGGCAATTGCCACCCCGGTAGATCCACCCTGCAAAGATGAATATGACAATCTCCCCATATGTAACTTCATCTTAGTCATCTTAGTCATCTTAATGGATTACGATTAGGTTATAATTATGGAGTTTTTGTTTTGTTTATTTAAAGTTTTCTATTGATACATTTATCATGTCTTTTCGGTTCATTTTTGCTCCTGTTCAAGAAGCGAAGGCAGAAAATCACGTTTTGTTGATATTGCACACAAATAAAAGTAGACCGTTAACAGTTCCGAATTATGCATGTTACCTTTATCAGAAAAAATGACAACAAATTTTGTTTCCACTAAAAGAATAAAAGTGATTGCGCTGGAGCAAGCTTCCAGTCTGAACACATTTGGCTATGATAGCGCACTTTTCTTATATTGAGGTTTAATGTTAAAACCTTTTTATATGATTTAATTATTTTAGTATGTAGGCTACATTGATTTTATTTTAGGCAAGTTGTGATGATTTGAAAAGGCATCAGCTCCCTTTCTGCTGCTGGTTGCTTGGTCGTTGCTTTTAAAAAACAAAAACGTATAGACTATTTAACAAATAAAACTCCTCCAAACATTTTTCTAAAGTGGTTTAAAAGAAAAATGAAACTAATCATTATGTAAATAATCATTTTGCCCTTGCACGCAAAACTACACTATTTTAATAGCCGAAACAGTAGGAAAGACTGGTCAGAGTGGCGATACCACAATTAAGGTGTTTACATGGCTCAAGATGGCTGCTGCTGATGACAATGGAGCACGGCGTGTCTTCAAACAGAAGATGAGATCTACACCACTATTGATGGAAAAACTATTGTGGAAGATGAACTGTTAAGCTTCCTTGCTGTCAAGCTGTAGACTGTGCCTCAGGATGACACTGTCCTGATGGCTGTAAATCACTTTGGATCAGAGTGGATTGAAAGTTCCAAGAAGGTCCTGTTTGAACTGTGTTCTAGCATGGGGCTGCGCTGTGTAGCTCACAAAGGACAACAGAAAGATGTCAACAATATTAAGAGTTGTCTGAAACTTAACATTGAACATGTTAAGTTTAAGTGAGAATATGTTAAGTGAGAATATTCCTCGCTTTGTGTCCTATCATTTGGAGGGTTTACCACCAGTGACTTTTAATAGCCTGGATGTCTCTAGCCTGGTTCGTAAGATTGAACGTCTAAGTGCAGAAATGGCCTCCATAAGAAAGACTGTGAGTGAGCAGTTGACTGCATGTGAGAAGCTTTGTGGAATAACAACAGACATTAACCAACGCCTTACCGTGATTGAACAACCCAGTGCCAGCAAGAGGAATGCAGCCACAACCATGGCTGTGATTGAGCAACCCAGTGCTGGCAAGGGAAATGGAGCTGCAACCATGGCCAGTGAGGAGGTGCAGTTCTACGGACCAAATCACAGGGAGCCTGCACCTGCATCCTCTGTGTTGGCAGTCAGCTGGTGGAGAGAGGGAGGTGAAGAAGTCCCCTGCATGGAGCCATGTACTTAAGCATGGCAAACACAAGCAACGTCCTAGAAAACGATCTACTGCTGAACGGAACAAGACTGGTTTAGTTCCTTCCAGAGAGAAGAAGACATACAGCATTGTTGGAACCGGTGCAATGGGGAACATGCAGTGACAACTAAGCTGGTGTGTGTGACCTAGAATCAGAGACTCTGGCTAATTATCTAAAAGAGCAACTCTCCAGAGAAGTGACTTATCAGAAGTTTGTCACTGAGTATACTCGCTACAGCTCTTTCAAAGTTACAGCTGAGTGCAAGGAAGTGGGCGAGATGTATTTGCCGCAGTTGTGGCTATAAGGTACCTATGTGAGGCGCTTTTATGAGAATCCTAGGCCTAGGGCAGTGATAGGTGCAGGTGTTAAAGCACTTGGACGTATATAATAATGTATTGTTATTGACAAACTGTTTGAGAATGCAGATGTGGTGTGCTTGCAAGAAACTTTTTTAGCTATGCAAGATTTGGTCAAACTGTTCCATGGGGCAGGGGGAATCTACGACTGACATAAACACTAGAATTTTGAGTGGCAGGATCCCAGGAGGTGTGGCTATATTCTGGCACAAGAGACTTGATCCATTTGTCACTGTAATCAGGTTAGATGTGGACTGGTGTATGGGAATCAAGGTGGTGCTTGATAAGAATGTTTTTATAATCTTAAATGTATATACTCCATATGAATGTCACAGAAATGAAGATGAGTACTTGAATAAGCTTGCTTTTTTATGGTCTTATATAGGGGAGAGTGAATATACATCCATATTTGTCTTAGGGGATCTGAATGCTGATATATCGGATACTAATTCACTTTTCGGTCAACATCTAACACAATTTTGCGATGATCATAGGGTCATTCTGCCCTCTAAGGAGCTATTGCCAGCCGATAGCTATACACATGTGAGTGAAGCCTGGCATACTACATCTTGGCTGGACCATTGTATATCTACAACTGATGCACATGAATGTATAGAGGAGGCTGAGATCTTATATGATCTGATCACAGCTGATCACATCCCTGTCTCTATATTCATAAATGTCAAGGGTCTACCTGAGCTTGTAAGTAATGACAGTAATAAATTAAATGAGATACTGGATTGGGCAAGGCTCACAGAAGATGACCTGCAATATGATAAGTTATTAACTGATGTGCATCTGAGAAATATTGAGTTACCCATTGATGCAATTATGTGTGTGAATATCAAATGTAAAAATGCAAGTCACAATAATGTCTTATATGCAATGTATGATAAAATTATGAACTGTTTAGTTGATGGAAGTGAACCTTTGAGGAGAAAGGTGGTGAAACAACATAATGTGAAACCAGGGTGGAATGACTATGTCCATGATGTTCATATGGAAGCTAAGAATGCGTTTAGAAGATGGGTTTTAGCAGGCAAACCAAGGCATGGCCTAGTTTGTGAGGACAAGATATGGACTATGCTAGATTCAAATATGCTGTGCATTTTATAAAAAGAAATGAGCAGGCCATGAGGGCAAACTCAATGGCAAAAAAGTTACAAACTAATAATGTGTATGAGTTCTGGAAGGAAGTGAAGGTAGTAAATAACATCAAGATTCCATTGCCTACTAGTATTGATGGCATTTCTGAACCTAATAATATTGCAGAGCTATGGAGGAGTCACTATGAAAACATTTTTAATTGTGTGAAGAGTGATGAGTTTAACATATGTGAGAGAGCCCATAGTGATGGGGTGGTCATATGGCCGAATGAAGTATGTTGTGCTATTGAGAAACTTGAAATGAATAAAACCTGTGGGCAGGATAGAACATTTGAAATATGCTAGCCAATGTATTTCAGTGTTACTTGCTTTATGTTTTTTCTGGGTTACTGAAGCATGGCATACTTCCTGAATCCAGGTTATCTGTTTTGCTGGTTCCTGTAGTTAAAAATAAGACTGGTAAGTTAGCGAGTATAAATAACTATAGACCGATTGCACTTGCCAGTATACTTTCCAAGGTTTTAGAAAGGATCCTTATGGGCAGGATTGCAGGATACACAGCATCAACTGATAATCAGTTTGGTTTTAAGAACAAGCTTGGTAATGATCTATGTATTTATGCACTCAAAGAAATGATTCATAGGTACAGATCAAGCAATAGCACAGTGTTTATGTGTTTCCTGGATGCGTCAAAAGCTTTTGATCGCATCAGTCATGGGAAACTATTTCATAAACTACAGGAGCGTGGTGTCCCCTCTTTTCTAATTAGGATACTGCAGTTCTGGTACTCTCATCAAACTATGCAAGTTAGGTGGGGGACGAGTATGTCCACACCCTTCCATGTCTCCAATGGAGTGCGACAGGGTGGAATTCTTTCTCCACTTCTATTCAATCTATACATGGATGATTTATCTAAGGAATTAAAGCAATGTAGAACTGGATGTTTGGTGGGCGATAACCGCATTAACCACATGCTTTATGCTGATGATTTGGTGGTCCTGTCTCCTTCCAGTGCTGGACTGCAGCAGCTTCTTAGAAGTTGCTCTCACTATGGAGTAATGCACGATATTAGATTTAACCCAGTGAAAAGTGTGGTACTAATTGCAAGAACCAAGTAGGATATGAAGTTTGTCTACCCTTTCTTCTCACTGGCAGGTGAAACGCTATTAGTTGTGAAGAAAGTTAAATACTTGGGACATGTGATAAGAGATGACCTGTTGATGATGATGTGCAGCTTCAGTGTGGTAAACTGTACGGGCAGGCAAACATCCTGGCTCGCAAATTTCACATGTGTACTAAAGATGTTAAAATATCACTCTTCATAATGTATTGCACTCCACTGTATACTGCTCAACTGTGGTGTAATTTTAGTAATGCAAAAATGAAAAAATTTCAAGTGGCTTATAATGATGCTTTAAGAATTGTGCTTAAAATTCCCAGGTGGAGTAGTGCCAGTGAAATGTTTGTGACTAACAATGTACCTACTTTTAAGGCTGTTCTGAGAAATTTTATGTATAGATTTATGTGTAGATTGAACTAAGAATATGATTGTGAATGTATATACGTGTGTGTGTGTGTGTGTGTGTGTACATATAAATAAATAAATATATATGTATATATATATATATATATGTATATATAATAATATACATACATACAGATAGATAGATAGATAGATAGATAGATACATACATGCATAGGGTGGGCCATTTATATGGATACACCTTAATAAAATGGCCACCATGGTCACCACCCCTCTTGAAAGTTTCTCCCCTCACATATACTAATGTGCCACAAACAGGAAGTTTGAAATATCACCAACAATAAATGGCCCACCCTGTGTGTGTATGTGTGTGTGTGTGTATGTATATATATATATATATATATATATATATATATAATTGAATAACCTGTGCTGCACTATATTTATACAATTTTTGTTCATTTGTTTTTTCATTTTTTTTCTATTGTTTATTTATTAGAAGTTGAAAGAATATATCTATATTGTTTAGTAAGTCAGATCTCTGATTTTAACTTCAATGCTTTGTGCTTTAAAAAGTCTATGAAAGTGTTTCTTTGTTACTCTGGAGTTTATTGTTTTTGCTGTTTGTTTTAGGACTACTGATGATCTGACTCCTTTACACATTGCTGCATCTTGGGGGTGTTTTCAGAATCTCAGATTACTCTTAAAGAACGGCGGAAACCCAAACCTCCCAGATCAAGTAAAACATTCAGCACATTCAGTACCATCTCCAGAACTGACCTGCTGCAATGATCTGTAAGTCTGTGTTTTATATCAAGTTGGGAACACTAAAAATGTGAACTGCTTTATATCTAGGATGGGAATAAACCGTCTGATTTGGCAGAGCAGGAAGAGAACAGTAAATGTGCAAGTCTTCTTCAAGAGTATGAATCCCATACATCCAAAGAGGAAGAAGACATGCCCAAATTCCAGTACTGTAAGAATTTTTTGTTGTTATTATTTGGTTTAATGATCAGGCCCTAACAGAAGTATGCAATTAAAGTCAAAGATAATACAATGTTTTATCTATCATTTGTGGAAAGAGAACTAATTATACTACCAAAATATTATCTTCCTTTTTTCTAGCAATCCTCTCTGGACAGTCCATGAGTGATAGTTCGTTCAGTCCGGAAACTTCAATGCTTATTCCCCCTTCAGCAGAACCATTGAGCAGTACACGTCTGTCCTCTTTTTCCAGCACTTGTAAAGCCAGTGGAAAACCTTTGGACAGAGAGAGTCAGGCCTTCTGGCTCTCAGATATGTCGGACCTTGAGTCACATAATTCTCATTTTTGGACTAATAATGAAATGTGTAAGGAATTACCGATACTGTCTAGTACTTGTCTCCTTGCTGTGAACAATAAGAACAATCCAGGGGAGTCGACACATAAGCATCGAGCCACAGATACTGACTGCGATGTTTCTCAGAATATCCCTGTTTTGTCTCAAAGGGAAAACCGGAAGAGTGTCACCTTTAAGGGAAGTCTTGAATATTTACCTGTTATGAGCCCAGATGAACATCAGTCGAGCTATCTTACATTGGATCTTTCTCGGTACCCAGATTTCTTAGATGCTAAGCGTATGGCAGCTGTGTTACAGAATCAGGGAATCGATGTCACGTGTCCTGATGATGTGTTCATTTTTTCCAAAGAAGACAACACAATGGAAGAGGAATTTGATAAGACTGTTGTTGGACCTGTAAAATTTGTTGATGATGATGATGATGATGATGAATTTAAGACCGTCATTCAGCCCCCCATCAGCAGTGGATCCAGCGAGTACAACAGCTGTGGCAGTGACCCATACCAGAGCCCCAGCACTGAAAAAAGTGCCAGTCCACCTTTGACCCAACCCTGTGCTCACAAATCAGATTTTACTGTAGAGCAGTGTGTATTCGGTGTTGGACATCAGAGTCTTGCTTCTGTTGACTGTGGAAACGGACAGCAAAAAGAAGCAAGGAGGCATATTGAACAATCGAGTTTATCTGCAACTGGTCGAGATGCTGCTAAGGTTGAGGTGTTTAGTACCGATCCTGTTTGTATTCCAAGTCCATTTGTCACTGGGAGAACCAGGTCCAGATTGAGTCGTCATTCGGAGAGAATGAGCCAGATAGCTTCCTTTCAATCCAGCTCTTGTCTTTTTGAACAGACGCTACCCACTGTCACCCGTTTGCGCCGTAACAATGTTAAGTCACCTTATGGTATATCAAAGCACAGTCTTGATGAAGACAAAATGGCAGATGTTGACTCACAGTTGAGCTCTCTGAAGTTATCTGTAAGCTCAGATGGTCAAAGCCAAGCTGACACACTAATCTTATCCGACAGCATGGCTGACACAGTGTTAATTTCTGAAAGGAATGTTGAATCACAGTTGGAAATGAGTGTAACTGAGGCTGGTAGTAAGGTAACCAAATGCTTGACTGGTCTGCCAGAAGTGAAGAAAACTGCAACAGGAACATCACAAATCTTCCCTACTGCAGTAGGAGACAAAGAGTCCAGTGTTATGTGTGGAATTTCCTCTCAAGGGTCTTTACCATTTCTTCTCGATAGCTCAGAATCTGCCTCCAGCTTGATGTATGAATCCCCAAAAGCACAGAAGAATTCAGGGCGTTCTGGATGTACTCCTCGGTATAGCATGAGCCGACTGTCGGGCCGCTCACGACAAGCACTAGCAAATCTTTCTTGCACACCTGCTGGACAGCCCCTATCTACTAATACAGATGAGCCTGTGGAATACCTTTATACTGACACTGAAGAGGGCCATGAGCTCATTGAGACCCATGTTCCCCCAACGTCCAATACCTCCTTTAGCTCTAGTACAAGCACCAATAACTCTGAAGACACATTGCTTTATGATTGGCGCTCTCATCAGCTTGGGTCTACGAGTCCAGATTGCAGAACAGATGGCTATTGTCCCAAAAAGGAGAGTGACGTTGAAGTAAATGGCCTAACTGACAAGGACCTCAGAAGCAAGTTAATTGAGATGGGAGAAGATCCAGGACCCATAAACAGTCAAACCCGCCCACTGTACATACAGAGGTTGAAGAGATCCCTTCAGAATATGCCACGCAGCCAGAAATCAGTCGCAGTAAGCTCCAGTGGTATGTATGCCAGAATATAAAGCATTAGTGAATTATATAAAGCCAAGGTACTCAGTAGGTGTCCATGTGGTCCATTAGCTTTTATGTGGAGGACTTCATCTGTTTATCATAAAAAATAATGCCAAACAGGCCTAATAGTTTATTGTATTTGATGTTGAAAACTAATTGAAAGGTTCCTCTCTAATAAAGAAAAGATCAGTGATGGCAAACAAATGTCATGCTTTTTTGTATTAAAAGATCAATTATTCCTTTCTCAGGTGCAGGTTACAGCCCAGAACTCGAAAATGTGCTTCACAGATTCGTACTTCCTAATTGTCAAGCAGATGAGCTCGTTCTGTGTGAGCAGTTTGATAAGCCAGATCAGAATAAGAGATGGCGTGAAGGTTTCATTAAATCCAGCTTTAACTACCTGCTGCTGGACCCACGGTACATGGTTTCTCTCACATTGTGATGCCTTTTTAGTTTCTTTTGTTGTCTATTAACATATTTTCCTACTGCTGCTTTACAGAGTGACAAAGAATTTACCATATCGAAGTCAGTCCATGAATCCTAAAGAATGTTTTCAGACGTTCATCAGTGCTGTTTTCTATGTTGGAAAAGGCAAGCGTTCTAGACCTTACAGTCACCTCTATGAAGCACTGGAATATTTCAAAGGAGATAAGACCTCCAAGGTTAGATGCAATTTGTTTATTATTTAATCATCTTTATTTTATTTTATTATTATTTTTTAAGATTTACCCTACTATTACAAAGTTTGAAATTCATCCTTCTTTTCATCAGAGTTTTATTTTATCAAATTAATAATATTGTGAATTAATTTTATTTATGTTTGATTTTTTTTTTCCCCTATTAAGCCAGTAAAGTTAATTAGGGACTATGTATCGCCTCTCATCATATGATACATGTCACAAATGATTATCTGAAATGTTGAAACTTTTTCTCTCTCCAGGAAGCATATACAGGTGCATCTCAATAAATTAGTCATGGAAAAGTTTATTTATTCCAGTAATTCAACTCAATTTGTGAAACTTGTGTATTAAATAAATTCAGTGCACACAGACTGAAGTAGTTTAAGTCTTTGGTCCTTTTAATTGTAATTTAGGCTTGTCTAAAATAAAAATCTAAACAGATATAGTAAAACATTTCAAGCATATAACAACGTTTAAATCTGCAATGGTATAACCAAGTTTGTGTGGGAAGAGTAAGTTAAAGTTCACTCTGCAAGACATGGGGGCACCAGACCTATCACTTGTAGCTAATACTTCATTCAGTCTGTAAACATCACATCAACTGTAAACTATCTACTTTTATTTGTGTGTACTCACAATATTAACAAAACATTGATTTTATAAAACGGAGAAAACAAACATTATGTGCTTTCTGCCTTGTCGTCTTAAATAGAACAGATTCACTAAAATAAAATAAAACTCAGCAAAAACAAATTTTAAACATTTCTAAAGAAAGCTTTAAATTACCATTAAGGGAAAAAAATTAAAACAAAAACACTTTAATTTATCATTTTAAAGATGACTTCTCTCTGAAGGCATCTCTTTGAGGATATGGCGAAAATGGAAATTCCTGAGAAGCATCAAAACATGACATGAAAATAGGCATAAAAAAAAGTTGAAATTAAACAAACTAGTGATCTGAACCACTTCATTAAAACAAACTGCATGTTATGAACCATCAAGGACCACAGTCTCGTTAAAAAATCTTTGTGACTGTACTGAAGAAAATGTGTCACTAACATCTTTGATAGACTGAGGGTGATTAATTTGTTTGGGTGAGCTAACCCTTTAAGTTTCTATTATTAAATACTCTACTTGTCAACATTATAGGGCTCAACAAAGCATGTCAATTTTCAAAAATTTCAACAATCGATAATTTTAAGGATCAATTAATTCATCACTTAACTTAAGCACAGTTAACATTCAGTGACGAGAGGTCATTGATCCACTTTCAAAATTGCAGGTGTTGCTACATGCTATTTTACTAGACTAGGATACATGGATATGCAAAATAAAACTATTCTCACATTATTAATATTTGTCACAAGTATATTTTTAATTCATATTTTTAAATTCACTTGATAAAACGGCATACATCCCTGAGAAATACTCAGGGGAAAGATATACTACTCTTTAAGAAATTGTTGCATGTTTTATGAATTGTTTCCTTTATCATAAAGGACTGTGTAGGCAAATTGTTCTAGACCCACCCATGTTCTAGACCAACTGCCAGCCAAATCATCAGAAGTTCTGCTGGTATTGTGGAAAAAACAAGCAGGACAATAGTAAAATTGGCTGATCATGAACATAAAACATGTTCCAGGCTGTGCAGGGGATGTGAAGTGCAGGAATGGGTTGCCGTCTGTGTTCAGAAAGGCACAGAAAGAAAATAATCTGTTAATATAATATAATATAATATAATATATAATTAAGTAACGTGAGCTACTAAAGCAGCGTTTCTGAATTCCAGTGCTCGCGCCCCACAGCTCTGCACATTTTGTCTCTTGTTGCTTCAGACATTTGTTCTATTCGAATGTATGTGCCCTGCGAAGGTGACATCACCGGATATTCCGCTATGTTTCCAGTTCGAAACTAACTTATTAGTTCCATTCAAAGTGCATTTAAGTGTGCCATACGTAATTTAAATTGTATTCATTTATTTACAGCGCAAAACTTTAATGGATTGTCCCTGCTTAGGGAGTAGGGAGCAAAGAACACTGATTTCTCACAACTTATTTATTCCCCGTTTTTTTTTTTTTTTATGGTGTGAGCAAGAGTAAATTACAATGCAGATAAAGTCTCATGAACATTCATCCTTGTACAGAAGACAGCTGGTTTTAAGGAATATTGTCATAAGGGAATTGTTTTAATGTTTTTCATGACGCTGCAACATGGCAATCCCACGTTTTGAAACTTTTCTAATGATTTTTAAGGATGTCATATAATGTTGTTGTTGTTGTTTTATTTGGTTATTTGATCTCAGTTTACAAAACTCTACTCAGTTTGAAAACTATCCCTTGCGCCACTTGGAAGTAGTTTTGTGAACGGCTTTAACACCTGACTGAACTGCAGTTAACACACAGTGCACGCTGTGGTAGTAGGCATTTTGGTCACCTACTGTATGATTGCATTTAAAATGAGTTATTCCCTGCACCTAAAAGTTAATTTTAGAAAAAAAACATATTTGTTGTATTGAGCATTAGTGGAGCAACAGATTTTGTGTGAAAATAAACCTTATATGTGGGACAGTCGTGGCCTAATGGATAGGGTGTCGGGCTTGATACCCAAAGGTTGCAGCTTCGAGTCTCCAGTCTTGCAGCAATTGTCTGTGGTGAAATTAACGTCCAGCTCTCTCTCTCTCCACCCTCAGCACTGAGGTGTATCATGTATACTACTGTCATTTTAACTGTAAAATCTTGTAAAACTGCTACAGAATAAAACTGTTAATAGCTTAAAGGTAAATCCCTGAACTATACACAGGGAAAATCTGTAAAACGTCTAACCAGGTCGATAGCCTTGTGGGCAATGTGACAACATGTAGCGCCGTTGTGCTTTTGGTGTCCCCTGTTCGAATCCGTGGGCCTTTCCCGATCCTATCCCACTTTCTCTCTCCCACTTTACTTCTTTAACAGTTCTGATCTGTCTTGTCTCAATAAGGGCTAAAAAAATGCCAAGAATAAAATCTATCCAGATATTTAATGTAATTTGACAGTAAAATGTTGTTAATTTTCAGACGTAAATTGAACTAAATAAACGTAAAATTATATTCCCAAAATTCCCTGCTTGACACTCAACATTTGAAAGTATTTTGCTTACATAATTATTTTTTTTGTTATCAGTTATGTACATTTGGGCTTTGTTACCTCTTCTGTTAATTAATAAATGTTTTATTGCATTGTTTATGTGTCATGGTATATGTTACCAGGATGGTGTTATGTGTTTGCCTGAATGACTCTGTGCTTCTATTAGTATGTCTGCTTATATCTTCTGCTTGTGGCGGAGCAATTAATTTGATTGTTATTGTGAGCGGGTCTTTTTTTTTTCTAAATAACAAGGAACTGCATTTTTTTCCCTGAAACATAGTGGAGTAAAGAATAAAGTTCTTGCATCCCACTATTATTTTTAATATTACTTTGTTCTAAATGCTTCTAAATAAGATGATGTAAATAATAAATGCAGTCATGGTATTTTTCCTATTTATGTCTCCAGAAACTCTGCTCAAAAGTGCAGCACATCCTGCAGGTCTGGAATGCTGGGCATGGAGTGATATCCCTGCACTGTTTCCAAAATGTCATTGCTGTGGAAGCCTACACACGTGAGGCCTGTATGGTGGATGCCATCGGTAAAGAGACACCCTGCTGGGCTTCTTGAATAGTTGTAAACATTATTTGCAGCAGAAATCTTCATCTTAATGTCACCTGTTGATCTTTTAATAGGGCTGAAGATGCTCACAAACCAGAAAAGAGGAGACTACTATGGTGTGGTGTCAACTTGGCCTGTGCAGAGAAAGAGGGAGTTAGGGGTACACCTGTTGTTCAAGGCGATGCAGATTTTTTTGGCTGAAGGAGAACGACAACTCCGACCTGCTGACATAAGATGAACCATAGATACTGTGGCATTACAGAAACCATGCAGAAATTACTCTCTTATTTACTACTCCAAAAACATTGCCATGTAATAGCAATAAATATCAACACATAATCAGTTACTGCTCTGCTGGTGCAGTCAAAAAAGCATTACTGTAATAGTAAAAAGAAAAAAAACATACAAAATCAGCTGTTGAGTTTCTAATTTGTGTTTACATTTTTAATCATTGTTGCTTACTGTGTTGATGCCCTGTTTTGATGCAAAAAATGAGCTACATGCAATGTATATATCTTTGTAGTAGTGGTAGATGCATATGTAGTTACATTACATAAATCATTTTGACAGTTTTAATTTTTATTCCTTTTATGAAATGAAGTAGAAATAGTGATATTTACAGTTTGGTTGTTGCCTTTTTTTAGCTTTATGAGAGTTGTACAATAGAGCTGGATAAAAGCTAGGCTGATTAAGCTTTTGGTTTAAACTTAAAAAGCATTCATTGCATAAGAAATGAAAAGTAAAAACTTGGAATTAAAAACTCAGAGTTTCCAGTCTTCACTTTTGATTTTCACCTAAATTTGATGGCTCTCTGAATATTTCCTGCTATTAACATATGAATGCATTGTATATCAAAATAAAGAACTGAGGCTTTGTCTTTAAACATAAAAAAACCCCTTTTATTCTTAAAAAGAGAAAAATGCATTTTTATCAAAGTAGTGCGTTTTCAAGAAAATAGCCTCAAAATAGGCTACCCTCTGATGGCATTTTTTCAACTGCAAATAATTCTAGGAATAATTGAAAATGCATTCAAAAAACAATACACACACATATATAAGTTATATATATATATATATATATAAGCAAAATAAGATTTTTTTTTTTTTATATTTTAACTATTTCTATTTGAATATACTGTAAAATGTCATTTATTCCTGTGATTTCAAATAGATTTTTTGTACTATCATTACTCAAGTTACCCGATCCTTCAGAAGCTGAGTAGATTTGTTTACTTTTACTTTTTTAGTTTTTTTTTTGATGAATCGAAAGTTCAGAAGAACAGAATTTATCTGAAATGTATATCTTTTGTATCATTGTAGATTTCTTTATCATCACTTTTGATCATTTTGAAGCATTGTCTATATTTCTATAATTTATTTCTAGAAACGATTATAATGACTTCAAGCTTTAGAATAGTAAGGTGATAAAGGCTAATATCTGGAACATTTTATTCATCACAGGTTCATGAAAAAGGTTACTCAGCTGTTTTAAATTGATAAAATCAGTAATAATAATAATAAATGTTTCTTGAACAGCAATCAGCATATTATAATGATTTCTGAAGGATTGTGTTAATATTACCTTTAGATTATTAAAATAATATTATAATAATATTGTCATTATTATATATTATAGGCCTAATAGTAATAACATCATGTTAATATTAATAGTAATCAAAAACTTAAACATTTAACAATACTGTAGCTTTGAAGGCAGGTATCTAAGTATTGCCACAGTTCTTCTGAATTTAGTCTGTTTTAAGTTTGTTCTGTTTCTTTTTTTCATTCCAGACAGGCTGGGTGATGTGATTATACATGTACACACACACAGAGCTATGCTCCGAAGTTTACATACCACAACTGAATTTATAAAAAGGCCCCCTTTCAAAAGTATTCATACTCTTGAATCTAAATACTGTGTGTTGTTTCCTGGTGACCTGGTGACCTTATGTTTTGTGATTGAGTTGTTCATTAGTTCCCTGTTAGTTCTGAGAAGATTTAATGAATAATGTTCTTCAAAAAAATCTTCCAGCTCCTGCACTGATTTTCCAGCATGTTATGCCTCTTTTCACACTGAAGACAACTGAAGGTATCATACACCGCTATTATAAAAGGTGAAAATATTAACAGATGCTCGAGAAGGCCACACAATGCATTAAGGTCCAGAGGGTGTACTCTTTTTAAACTGGATTGTCATGTGTAAATTTTGTTTAAAGATTTTATTTCAGTAGCTACATAAATGTTTGTGTTTCCCAAAAGAAAAAAAAATACAATTTATTCTAATCCTGCATTTCAAAGTGTTACCACCCCGGCTTTTAATGCTTTGTGTTTCCTTTTTAAACATCAGAAAATGTTTTCACCTTCTTGCAAAAGTTGTGTTTGAGTCCCTCATATGTCCTCAGTGTGGAAAGATGGATCATCGAAATCATACGGTTACTTTTGGAAAGAGTGAGCTCAATGACTAATGAACAAATAGCACTAAACTGAAAAATCCTGGATCAGGATGTGTCTGCAGGTTTGGTCCTCTATAGTTATGCACCTAAGTAGACGTAAAAGAAAATAAAAAGTATTTGAAGTGATTGCTAAATATTGTTATTTGCTCTTTTTTCAGGCAGCTGGTAGAACCTCTTGGCAATGGAGCAGTGACTGACAAATGCACACACACATACTGACTATATAATTAATATAAACCGTTATGTTCTTGATACTCTTTATTTGGACAACATTTTGATGCTTTACTGTGAACATTTTCATGGCAATAAAGCCAATTTGAACTGAATTAAATTGTGTGAGCTCCCCTCCTGTCTACCACACCCTTTCTATACATGACCACATTTGATATTTGTTTATAATCTGTTTGTTCACAAAATTATTATTATTTTTTTTTTTGCTTGGTATCTCATGTTTGAATGTGTAACAGTCCCCTTATAGGTCCCAGAGCATCCTGAATGTTCTGTAAAGGTAAGAACTCCACAGTGTGAAACATTATAGGTTAAGTCTTTGACACCAGCAAGGATGTTCTGAAAATGTAAAAAAAGTCCCCTAACCATCCCGAGAAAGTCTCAAAAGTGTTGTGTGAAGGTCCTCCAAATAACGTCCCCCAACCCTTTAAAGAACTCATCATGGTGACCGTTGCAGTACGTCCTAAGGATGTTACTTTATGCAGAGCACAAATTCCAAATATGGGTCACAATACTTGGCCACAGGTCACTTCACTTCTTTACCTCTCTCACCCAGGCTCTTCTCCCCAATTGCTCAGTTTGGCCAGACGGCCAACTCTAGGAAGGCTTCTGGTCATCCCAAAAATCTTCCATTCAAGGATTATGGA
The DNA here is from genome assembly GCA_034779775.1 of Enteromius afrohamiltoni. NCBI lineage: Eukaryota > Metazoa > Chordata > Actinopteri > Cypriniformes > Cyprinidae > Enteromius > Enteromius afrohamiltoni. The sequence continues at coordinate 91,733 of JAUYWG010000011.1, forward strand.
GCCCACTGTGCTCTTAGGAACCTTAAGTGCAGCAAAAAAAATTTTGTAACCTTGGTCAGATCTGTGCCTTGCCACAATTCTGTCTCTGAACTCTTCATGCAGTTCCTTTGACCTCATGATTCTCATTTTCTCTGGCATGCATTGTGAGCTGTAAGGTCTTATTTAGACAGCTGTGTGGCTTTCCTAATCAAGTCCAGTCAGTATAATCAAAAACAGCTGGACTCAAATGAAGGTGTAGAACCATTTTAAGGATGACCAGAAGAAATGGACAGCACCTCAGATAAATATTTGACTGTCACAGCATGAATACTCAGCATGAATATTTCATTTTTTTCTGATAAATCTGCAAAAATGTCAACACTTCTGTGTTTTTCTGTCAATATGGGGTGCTGTATGTAGATTTATGAGGAAAAAAAAGGAGCTCCAGGACTGCCCACTTGATGGCGAGGGCTTCCTTCTCCATGGCTGCATACTATCTCTCGGCCTTACGTCTGATGTAAACGTCCGGATGCTCCTCTCCCTGCTGTACCTGGGACAGCACTGCTCCAAGTCCAGTGTTGGAGGCATCAATCTGCAACAGGAAGGGGCAAATAAAGTCAGGGGCACATAATAAAGGTTCTGAGGTAAGTTTTACTGCCTGGAACACCTTCTCCATCTCGTCTGTCCATCTCACTTTCTCTGGGTGCCCCTTCCTGATCAGGTCTGTCAGAGGGGCAGCTATTGAGGAAAAGCTGGGAATGAAACAATGGTAGTATCTCCGCCAACCCCAAGAAGACCTGTACCTGGGTTTTTGTGATGGGCCTTGGGGCTTCCAAGACGGCCCGGAGCTTATCCTCTTGTGGCTTCACCAGACCTCGTCCTATGATAAAACCCAGGTACTTGGCCTCCGACATTGCGAGATATCACTTACGAGGGTTGGCGGGTTAGTCCAGCCCATCTTAGCTGGGACAGCACCCTCGCAGCCGTTCCAGGTGATCCTCCCATGCCTGCGAGTGGATGATGACGTAGTCGATATGGGCAGCAGCATATTCCTGATGAGGCCGGAGGATGATGTCCATCAGGCGTTGAAATGTGGATGGTGCTCCATGTAAACCGAAGATCGAGCTGTTTCCGATCCCCTACCCAGTGCTTCAGAAGATTGATATTGATGATAGTGACTGTACTCGGTGTCGCAGAGGACGGGCAGACTGTGTGGCGCGGCTGGGGGCATCTTCGAACACCAGCCAATCTCATCCTAAAAGCACCGGAACAGGTAATTCACTCACAATTCCTACTTCAAGCTCCTTTTCCTCACTTCCTTCCTTTATTTTCATGGTTCGGGCCGGTACTTGGTGGGTGTCTCCATGTACACATTTGACAGGCAGGTAAGAGGATGTAGTTGGCCAGGGTCCCAATGCATCAGGGTAAAGGAGGGTACTTCCGCTTCCGTCTAACACAGCTTGATAGACTCATCTCTGGACTTCAAGGCGTGGTGCTCCTCTTGGCGCCATCCAATGAACCGCACAGCCTGCCATCCAGGGATTTGTTGACCGACACATTGGGGTCCGTCGGCATGGGTTTTTCACAGGGGCTGGGCGTACTGTGCGAGAGACGTCTTCCGGTGTGCGTCCCTCCTGTACCACCCTCCGGGGAAACAGCTGCGCTCTCTCCCCAGAGTCTCTAGAGTCTTCGGGCCCCGTATTTTGGCTGCTTGTTGCATGGATCGGGATAGCATCCTGTCGACCACCACCCTCTCTGTGACCTGTCTTGGCATGAGGACCCCGTCTAACAGCCAGTGCTCCGCCAACCTCATCAGATCTGCCTCCTTGGCTCGGGCTGGCAACCGGGCTTTAAATTCCCATTTATGGAACATCTGTGCAGCAGCTGTGGGTGAAAGCCCCAATCTGGAAAGAATCTCTCCTTTTAATTGAGAGTAATTGCGATTAATTGTTGTGGGCAATGGAAAATATGCTCTTTGAGCTTCACCGATTAATAAGGGAGCCAGCACCAAAACCCAGGCGTCTCGTGGCCATCCTTCATCCTTAGGTAGCTTTCAACATCATCATCAGCTGTAAGCTTCGGTAAGAGGTGCCTGGCTGTCACTTGGGGGTCAGGGAGCGGGGTTGATTCGGTGGCTGAAAAATGGAGCTCTGCTAGTCGATCCTCCATCCATCCATTTTATTGAGTCTCTCCAAGGGCGTTTTGTCTGCCAGTCTTCTTACAGACTTTCACAGGAGCAATATCCATACCATTCTTAAATTTTGGGTTAAAGGAATCTAAAAGATTTGAGCATAACATGCTAACAGAGCCTCAGAGGAAACGAGAGCAGTGGATTTATTGATTTATTTACTGTAACTTATATTGCTTCTGCCACACAAACCCAAGATGTTTACCAGATGTTTACCTTCACAGACATAATTAACTTGTGTGTTTTAATGTTAACTTTAATGTGTGAATGAGAACTTAGTTTAGTACTTGCATGCCTTTGACAGCCACTTTCTGTCCGTCATTTTAAGATATTAGAAAACATATCAGAAAATTAAACAAATATACACTGCTCAAAAAATAAAGGGTATGACCTCCCTACAACACCTGGGCATGCTCCTGATGATGTTGCGGATGGTCTCCTGATGGATCTCCTCCCAGACCTGTACTGAAGCATTGGCCAACTCCTGGGCAGTCTGTGGTTCAACGTGGTGTTGATGTATGGAGTGAGACATGATTTCTCAGATGTGTTTAATTGGATTCAAGTCTGGGGAACGTGTGGGCCAGTCCATAGCATTAATGCCTTCATCTTGCAGGAACTGCTGACACAAAGAAGCCACATGAGATCTTGCATTGGCCTGCATTATTAGGAACCCATAGCCAACCGCACTGGTATATGGTCTCACAAGGGGTCTGTGGATCTCATCTCGTTATCTAATGGCAGTCTAGCAAGCCCATGGAGCTGTGCAGCCCTCCAAAGCAATACCACCCCACACCATTACCGACCCACTGCCAAACCGGTTATGCTGGAGGATGTTGCAGGCAGCAGAATGTTCTTCATGGCATCTCCAGACTCTGTCCTGTCTGTCACATGTGCTCAGTGGGAAAATGCGTTCATCTGTGAAAAGCACAAGGTGCCAGTTGCAAATTTGCCAGTCTTGGTGTTCTCTGGCAAATGCCAAACGTCCTGCACGGTGTTGGGCTGTAAGAACAACCCCCACCTGTGGACATCAGACCCTTATACCACCCTCATGGAGTCTGTTTCTGACCATTTGAGCAGACACATGCACATTTGTGGCCTGCTGAAGGTTATTTTGCAGGGCTCTGGAAGTGCTCCTCCTGTTCCTCCTTGCACAAAGGCGGAGGTAGCGGTCCTGCTGCTGGGTTCTTGCCATCTTACGGCCTCCTCCACGTCTCCTGATGTATTGGCCTGTCTCCTGGTAGCACCTCCATGCTCTGGACACTACACTGACAGACACAGCAATCCTTCTTGCAAAACAGCTTGCATTGAAGTGCCATCCTGGATGAGCTGCGCAACCTGAGCCACTTGCGTGGGTTGTAGACTCCATCTCATACTACCAGTAAACTACTATTAGAGTGAAAGCACCACCAGCATTCAAAAGTGACCAAAACATCAGCCAGAAAGCATAGGAACTGAGAAGTGGTCAGTGGTCACCACCTGCATAACCACTACTTTATTGGGGGGTGTCTTGCTAATTGCCTATAATTTCCAACTGTAGGAACAGAATCAGAGAGAGACAGACTAATATTAGCGTAGAAGCCATTCTTTTTATGATGTAACGAGTGCATTGTGTGTTAAGGGGAGTGTTCCCGGTTCTGGCTGATCTAATTAATGCAGCCTAACAATCCTTTAACGTATTTGATAAATAAATGTGTATTAGTGTGTTAAGTGTAAGCCAGAGTAAACAGATGTGTCTTTAATCTAGATTTAATCTGACAGAGTGTGCTTGCGTCCCGAACAGTATTACGGAAATTGTTCCAGAGTTTGGGTGCTAAATAGGAAAAAGATCTGCCACCCACAGTAGATTTTGATATTCTAGGTATTATCAAATGGCCAGAGTTTTGAGAATGCAGCAGACATGGAGGACTATATTGTGATAAGAGCTCACTCAAGTACTGAGGAGCTAAACCATTTAGGGCTTTATAAGTAATTAACAAGATTTTAAAATCCATACAATGTTTGATTGGGAGCCAGTGCAGTGTTGACAGAACCGGGCTAATATGTTCATATTTCCTGGTTCTAGTAAGGACTCTAACTGCTGCATTGTGAACCAGCTATAGTCTATTTATCAAGCGTGCAGAGCAACCAACCAATAAAGCATTACAATAATCTAACCTCGAGGTCATAAATGCATAAATTAACATTTCTGCATTTGAGGTTGAGAGCATAGGACGCAATTTATATATGTTCTTAAGATTGAAAAATACAGATTTACAGAAGCTAGAAACATGGTTTTCAAATGAAATATTGCTATCAAACAGCACACCTAGGTTCCTAAATGATGAAGAAGAATTGACAAAGCAGCCATCAAGTGTTAGACGGTGGTCTAACACTTGATGGTGGTCTTAGATTATTAAGTGTCAGTCAGGTGCGGTACAAGGTGCAGAAGGAAAAAGGCTTGAGAACGGTTCATCAAGAAATATCACAGTCTTTTAATGACAAAAAAAGACAGAAAAACCACTGCGCTCCGCATGGGATTGGCGATGCGAATAATAGGCGCACGGATAGATCTGATCGTCTACAGAGGAATGCTGGGAGAGTATGGCTCCAACTCCCACCTCGGATGCATCCACCTCCACAATGAAGGGCTTGGAGGGATCCGGGGTGGAGAGGATGGGTGCTGAAGTGAACAGCTTCTTTAAATGTTTGAACGCTTCAGCGGCAGCTTTGTACCAGACAAATTTGGTCTTCGTGGATGTGAGCGCCATGAACGGAGCAGCGACCTGACTAAAATTTAGGACAAAGCACCTATAAAAATTAGCAAAGCCCAAGAATCTTTGAAGGGCTACCCGCGAGTCAGGAACCGGCCAATCGAGGACAGCGCGTACCTTAGCAGGGTCCATTCTGATGCCCTGGTCAGAGATGATAGAGCCTAAAAAGGGTCGTCATGAAAAAGGCACTTCTCAGCTTTAATGTACAAGCAATTCTCTAGTAATCTTTGAAGGACACGACGGACATGAAGAACATGTTCTTGCGGAGTCTTAGAAAAAATTAGAATATCGTCTAAATACACGAAGACAAAGACGTTGAGCATATCTCGGAGGACAGCTGGCGCATCTACAAGACTGAACGTAAGGACACGGTATTCAAAGTGGCCGAGTGGAGTATTGAACGCGGTCTTCCATTCGTCTCCTTCCTTAACTAGTAACAAGTGGTAAGCATTGCGGAGATCGAGTTTGGTAAAAATCTTTGCTCCCTGCAGGATCTCGAATGCGGATGACATCAAAGGCAACGGGTACCGGTTCTTAATTGTGATGTCATTCAGGCCTCGATAATCTAAACAGGGACGCAGAGACCCGTCGTTCTTCTTAACAAAAAAAAACCCCCGCCCCAGCAGGTGAAGTGGAGGGAACAATGGTACCGACAGCAAGTGACTCTGCTAAATAAGTCTCAAGTGCCTGACATTCGGGTGCCGACAAGGAATAAAGACAACTGCGCAGGCCTTATTCCAGGTATTACTACCTGGAATAAGGTTGATGGAACAATCGTAGGGACGATGGGGAGGAAGGAAAGTGGCCCGGGACCGACTGAAAACCTCACGCAAATCATGATAATCATTAGGAACTCCTGACAAATCACCAGGGTCCTCCTGAAAAACAGAGACAGAAGAGACAGGAGGTACGGCAGAAACAAGACATTTAACATGGCATGAAACACCACAAGACATGACTGTATTCTTCTCCCAATTAAACTGAGGATTGGGAGCTGAGAAGCTCCCTGGCCAGGATCTTCTTCTTGATATCCTGCGTAAGACCCTCCAGAAAACGGGCGGAGAGCGCTCACTCATTCCATTCGCTGGTGGCAGCGAGAGTGCGGAATTCGATGGCGTAGTCAATCACAAAGCATCTCTCCTGGCGTAAGGTAGTCAGTCGCCGAGAAGCCTCTAGCCCATGGGCTGACCGGTCAAAAATTAGAATCATCTCCTTCTGAAATTCGGAGAAACTGGCGCAACAAGGAGCCCCAGCCTGCCAGTCCCGAGCCTTTCCAATTAGCAAGATATAAAATAAATGCTATGCGGGCACGGTCTTCGGCGGAGGTGATAGGCTGCAGGGAAAAGATCACCTCGCACTGGGTGAGAAAAGCCCAGCACTCGGCGGATTGCCCAGAAAATCATGGCGGGTTGTTAACTTGAGTCTCTCAGTCTTTCAAAGTCACTTCCATGGCCAGCTTGCAATTCCTGGAGTGCTGTGGAGAGCTCGGTTACCTGAGTGGAGAGACTCTCCATGGCATATCGGGCAGCAAACAACTCCTCCACAGCAGAAAGAATAGGTGAGCCCTCTTCTGACTGCATGATCTTGGTCGGATGATTCTGTCAGGTGCGGTACAAGGTGCAGAAGGAAAAAGGCTTGAGAACGGTTCTTCAAGAAATATCTTTCTTTTAATGACAGAAAATGCAACAGAAAAACCACTGTCGCTCACTGCGTGCAGGGACAGGTTAAAAAAATAGTAAAAAGCTCAGGGAATAGTCTCAAAGATACTTATAGGAAGAAACAGGTAGAGCACCCAGACGAAAATACTTTCTCACCTTCAATCATCCAACAAAGACAGGTTAGACAGAAGAAATAGGGACGTCAATCAGCGTAATGCGGCCGCAGGTGCCAGGGCAATCTGCGGAGCACACTGATCCAAACAAGCAACAGCTGAACACAGGCTCAGATATAAAACACTGACACAGGAAAAAAAAAAAAAAAAACAAGAAAGTCAAACCCGGCTCATGACAGTGTATGGTTTTCAGGTTCGATAATTAACACCTCTGTTTTGTTAGAGTTTAACAGTAAGAAGTTACTTGACATCTAATTTTTTATATCAGAGGGGTTACAATGGTGCCGTGAATCCTGTTCATCATCGACGTGATGCTGTGAGAAACCGTTTCCAGGTTCACCACATTTAAGCTTACTCCAAACAACAGTTACAGCATAGACTACAGCTGGTTCAAAATGCAGCA
>JAUYWG010000011.1:98983-117190 GCA_034779775.1 Enteromius afrohamiltoni
GCAGTAATCAGAACAAAGGGTGGCTATTTTGAAGAAACTACAATATAAAAGATGTTTTCAGTTATTTCACCTTTTTTGTGAAGAACTTCGTAGTTTTGATGCCTTCAGTGAGAATCTATCAATGTAAATTAAATGGTCATGAAAATAAAGAAAACACATTGAATGAGAAGGTGTGTCCAAACGTTTGGCCTGTACTGTACATATTTATGACACTTTACATACGACTCATATTACATTCATGCAATGGCAATTGCAGTGTTTTTTTTTTTTCGGTGTCCTTTGTATCTTGCTTATTACAACTGCAGTCAAATAACAGATGCAAGATATAATAGCCGAATAGTACTAATTACGTTCTTGCCAATTAGGTTCTTTGAGAACACGTGGATTTGATTAGTATAGCTGGAATGAGTTGTTCAAGATATTTCTTTCATTTTCTTTTGAAGATGTTGGCATTACAAGGACACAGTATAATGCCTGTTACTTATATTAAATAAAATCTTGTTTTAAAAAAATATATAAATATATGGAACTTATGTGAAAGAAGTAGAAATTTCTGCAAAAGTCTCTACTCTGTCCCCTGTCCCACCTCCTCTCATGTGCCAACTTCTACTCCTTCGCCGTGGCCAGCCCGTCTGCTCACCCTCAGCCCAACATCTACGGGTCTGCCAGTCTTCATCAGCGTCATTACTGGAGGATCCCTCGTCTCCAACTCTGCCTGTTGACCTAGCGGCTCCACTATGGCTCATAGCTCAGTCTCCACCTTGGCCTGGCAGTGCACCACCTCCACCCCTGAGCATCCCTTATCCCTCCTGCTCAGCCTTGGTCTGTCATCGACCGTCCACCACCTCTAGACTCTCTGATTGCGACTCTTCCCATTGCCCCTTTTCTTTTTCCCATGTGCTTCATGATACAATTCTCCCTCATGTCAGACTGTCATTTAGCTCATCTGTGTCTCATTATCTTCCTCATCTGTCTGTCCCTCATTAGGATCCCTGCTTAAGTTCAGTCTGTTGAGTTGTCTGATCTCATCAATGTCTACGAATGTTTCAAGCCTTTAAGTTGTGGATTACCCAAAGTGGGTCATACGAAAGTTTGTTTACTTTTATCTTCATATTTGTGAAAATGGGCAAATATGAATGGGCACAAAAATATACACTAATGGCACTTTTCCACTGCGTGGTACGGCACAGCTCAGTTCGGTTTGTGTTTCAACTACAGTTTAGTACAGTACCACTTTAGAGAAGGTGGGATTATCTGCATTTTGTTGTAGTCACGCTGCCTCTCCAGGAAAACACTTTCATTCTGCGTCGCCCCATCAAGCTCTTGCTCTCGCTCCTTGGCCATCAACGAGAGGAACATCTGTACTTCCAAACACACCACAAAACATTTTTTTTTGGTTGTTGAAGGTGCGCTCATTCTGAACAGTTGCGTTCGATCCTTCGCTGGCTGTGCTGATTTAAATCTAGCGGGTCTGTGTGTGTCTTAAGCATATTTAATGACGGAGATAGTGATGATTCTGGGGGGAAAGTGACCAGCTTCCTGAACACCTGGCACTAGGCACCTCCTCCTTCCTGTCATGGTGAAATTGGATGCTTCTGTAAAAGGAAAGTATTGATGTCCTTTACAATAGGTAGATTTAGTTTGGAAAGACACACACCTGCTTATATAAAGCTCATGCCATGAAGTCCAAGGAACTTCCTGTTGATCTCTGAGGTCAAATTGTGGCAAGGCATAGATGGATCTCCAAAAGTCTTTTGCAGAGATGGAAGATTTTCTGTTGGACAGAAAACCATTAGGCAGAGTGGACAGACAGAAGCCAGTTACATAAAAAGCATATGACCGCTTGTTTAGAGTTTGCTAAACAGCATGTGAAGGGTTCTGACAACATGTGGACCTATTCTCTGGTCTAGTGCGATGAAAATTATAGTTTCATATACGTAGTAAGCACTATCCAGTCTGATGGACCTTGAGAGTGTCTGCCATGAAGAACTGTATAAACTAGACTGAGGAATATAAAAGTGCTGGCGGGTCCTTGAAGACCGCTGAACTCTGGATGAGCTTCCACCCTATCCACTGTGAGGTGGATCCTCAAAGGAACACCTATTTCAAGTCAACAGAGGACTATCTATGGGCAGGTGTGCCTTGGTGTGGGCATTGACTTCCACATAGAAACTGCACAAGGGTCTCCTCAAAAGCAACCTTGTGTATGGGCCTCGAGAGAGAGGTTCGCTCAGGTGAGGAGGATTTGTACTGCTGCAAGACCCATTACTGGGTCACTTATTCTGTAACGCTTAGATAAGGAGAGAGAAGTGAATTGAAAAAGCAGAAACTGAAAAACCAAAAATCTGATCATCCAAGATGAAGACAAAAATGAGCCAAAACAGCACCAATCAGCAATGAAATGGAAGACAAATCTTAGGTTACTCAACATGTAGTGCAAACTGTATGAGTTGAAGGTTTGTTTATTTTAAAGTTTGTGGGGTTCCTCTTTTAGAGGATGAAATGGGAAAGGAAGTCCATTTCTTTGCCAATGAAATGTTTGCCCTCCAGACGGACACAAAAGCCAATCTGAACATTTCATGTATTGTCTGCAAATGCACTTCTGGTCAGATGTTAATTCAGAACTTTTACTCATTTCACTTGTTCGCTTAATTACAACTGTGCAGCTCATCAATAACCATCCAGTCTGTTATGGAGAGTTTTTGAAATATTAACACATTATTTGTGGACAGACAAAAGTTATATCTCATAGTTTTACTTTAAGAATATACAGCAAAATGTAGACATTACAATCAAGTTATTAAACGTTCAAACAAAACCTCTAAAATATATAACATACCCAGACTGCAAATCATTGAAGATCAAAAAGATTCAGATTCTGTATACACTGACATTCACAGTCAAGTAGTTTCAATAATCGTCAACAGTAGACAGTTAAAAACAACGCTCTTCAGTTACCAAAAAAAAAAAAAAAATTGAGATTTAAATTATAATCAGATTGAAAAAAAATTTAATTAAAAAACACACCAACGTTGCAAAACATTGTTATTAACAAAAAAAAAAACTTGTGAATGTGGCCCATGAGATATTCAGGTAAATGAGAATGTGTAATATTTCCACCGGTGTTATGAGTTCCTCATGGGGACCTTACGTGCATTTAAGGTGCATTTCAAAAGTGCCCAAAAAACAAACAAGATGCACTAGAACTTGTAACAGACCAAAGCTTATGACAATGTCTCTGCAAGTTTATTCACTTTATAGAGTTGAGTCACGTGACTGGATGTGCAGCGGCTAGAAGAAGCTGGTCTTGAGTTTGATGGTGGGAGCTGCTTGTACAGTCGGCTGTGTTTGTCTGGCTGCAGTCTTGGCTCTACTGTTGGCTTGTCTGGATCGGATGGCCGCCTCAAGTCGCGTCTTGAGTTCAGGTGCCGCCCCAATAACGGTCTTGAAGGCAGCAGGGTACAAAGGACCGGTGTGCATCAGGCTCTGAAGGGCAAACTCATGCAGGCCTTTAGAGGAGCTGGAGGCTGTGGAGAAGGAGGTCTCCTCCAGCAGGTACGAGATGAGGGTCGGGACCAGCAGAGCCAGCAACTGAACTCCTGTGTGAGACAGACCATGAGCAGAAGATGGATCACAAGTCAACATGAAGTATTTTCAAATGAATAATTCTGCAGAAAGGGTGTTCTAATGATGATATGATGAGTGAAACTGCAATATTTTGATCATGTTGAGCAATCATTTCTAACATTTCTGAAGTAAGTGTCAAATATGTTACTGTAACCTTTTAGGGTTAATTGGCAAAATCGCTAAAGCTCTTACGGTTCTGTTCCTCTCCCATGGCCACAAGGCTCTCCAACACTTTAACCCCTTCCTGCACGGCCTGTAGCTCAGCAGGAGTGGACGGTCGACTGTGCTCCACGGCCTTCAGCTTCTCCACCAGCACCGGAGCCAGCGAGTGGATGTAAGGGGTGGAGAGACTGCGACACGAGTGCTGGAAGACGGACAGCAGCAGCTGATAACAGCGCGCCCGAGTCTGAAAAACACACACACACACACACACACACAAGCAGGCGAATCATTTTTCCAGTTTAACACTGTTTAACACAGTTACCGTCTGTGGTTGGCCACCCCACTCCCAACTACTGCCGCTGTCTCTTTTGTCCTTGGGTTTATGTAGATGCAGAGTGTCTTTACGAGCACATCAAACAGGAGACTTCTCACTCCAGCTTCACCTCATCACCAGACCAGAGTCAAACGAGTGCAGAAACAGTAAGGAGCAGCTTCAGGAGTGTGAACTCTTCAACTGACCCTTGGCCCTTACTGTTGCTACCCCTGACACACAACTGTCAACTACACATGTTCTCACGCAGCGAAAAATACACGGCAGAGCAAAGAGCAGACTGATAACACACTGACAAAAAAAAACATTTTCACGTCAGAAGCCTTTTCTGAAATGAGGAGACTCAGCTTTCGAATTTTGTCATTTTTAAAGATATTCAAACTAAACACCATTTTGCGTCTCATTAATGTGTCGTGACAGATCGCTGTGTTCGGTCTGTGTACCTACGTATAATTGTTTTTTTCCGTTTTTGTTTTCAAAACAAAAAACGGATAAATCCAGATATTAAAAAGTACATAAAACCCAATCGAAAAATTTTAGTTTTTTTAGTTTTTTCCACAAAGCGCATTTTAGCACACTGGAAGTTCTCTGCTGCAGCTGAAGATGGGTTACACCCGGTCTTAAGACCGTACACCATCTCTGTGTAGTGCTAGGCCTGTGACTAAACCTTACGCCTAGACAGAGGAAGATGTAAAGTAACAATTCATGATTTGCTCGGACATTATTCGTTTTTAGGATTCATGTCAGTTTGTTAATGATTACAGCAGACAATCTCGACGCTCGGTGTTGGCTCCTTCTCCAAAACCATTATTTTTCAGAAAATAAAAAACGGCATTTTGACAAGATATCGAGACAAGGATTTACGAGCTAATCAAAGCTAATGATTGTAGTTATAAACATCTGCCTAAACTCTATTTAAACGTTAAAGCTATGAGCGATGCAATACCAGAATAAAACGATAAGAGGCTGTCCCTTTAGCCTTCTCAAACCATCACCACATGTCTAAAATAACACTCTAGATATACGCACTAAAACATAATAATGCGCTATAATAATAAATGTGGGGTATGTTTGAGCGGAGCGGCTGAAGTAAGCAGGACGCGGAGGCAAAAGTGCAATCACGTTCATTTTTTCAGAAACAAAATAGCCTTCGCCGTTATTTAAATACCAATCATTAAATACACCATTCGGAACTGTAAAGAGTTTGTGTTTATAATGACAAGATCAATGAAATAATGTGATTTTTTTAGGTAAAATGTAAAAAAAAAGCAGCGACGTCTGCATCCAAGTCACTCATCAAAGTTAGAAATCTTGTATCGCCGATAAAACAAACAGACAACGTTAACGTGTTAACGTGTTAACGTTGGTGAACAACAGCATAAGATAGCAATATAAGGTACCAACTTTCACCATACAATATGCCGTTCTTTTATTTCCTGAAAAATAATGGTTTTGGAGATGGAGCCAACACCGAGCGTCGAGATTGTCTGCTGTAATAATAAACAAACAGACATGAATCCTAAAAACTAATAATGTCGGAGCAAATAATACATTTACACCTGCCTCTGTCTAGGCGTAAGATTAGTCTCAGAGCACTAGATGGTGCAAAGGGTATAAATTCTACCCAGGACTTAAAACTCATCTTACGTCCAGCCTAGTGTTACGACCGGGCGTCCAGCTGCTGCAACCGGCCCCTGGAGGTGCAGCGGCCAGTGCTCTTCAAGAGGTACGCATATTTTTATATCACTGCTGCTGGTACTACTAATGAAGAAACTTGTTCTGTTTGCCAGATGTGGTTTCACTGGGTGACGTGTCCAATCTTGTTATTTTATACTGACTGGACCCACCTCTGGGCGAAAAATGATGACCGGTTACCTTGCCTCCAGTGTACTAAAACACGCTTTGTGGAAAAAAATAAATAAATAAATACAATTTTTCGATTGGGTTTTAATATCTGGATATTAAAATTTGAAAATATGAATGCAATTCGTTTGTGTTAGCGAGAACATGTAAATATTGCATAAACCAATCATTTATCCGTTTTTTGTTCTGAAAACAAAAAAGAGAAAACCAATTATACGTAGGTACACGGACCGAATTCTCTCAGTTCAAACACATGATTGTGTTTTCATACGCACTCAAAAACGAACAAAGTGATGAATAAACATCACTGAATGAACAGATTTTATTTAAACGGAGGAACACTGAAATCTGATTTGTGGTTAAAGGAACAGTTGACCCAAAAAAGAAAATTCAGTCATCATTTCCTCTCCCTCGAGTAGTTCCAAACCTCTACGAATTTACTGTAGGAATATTTTCACAAAGTGAGATATTTGTAACCAGGCTGCTTTGGTCACCATTGACTTCTATAGTAAGAAAAAAAAATACCCTGGAATTCATTGGTGAGCCAAAACAGGTTAAAAACGTTCTTCAAAATATCTTCAGCAGAACAAAGACATTCATATAGATTTGGAACTACAGGGAAACTACTTTTGGATGAACTATACCTTTTGGGTTGAAGGGATGCCGCTGTGGCTCCAGAGCACTCACACATCAATGTCAATGTCATTTTTTTCACATTGCACAACAAGTGCTGTTTCTGCATTATTGTTAATGGCTGGGTAGGTGTAGACGTTAATAAAACAAAATCTAATCCACCTAGAAAGGTACTCTACATTTCTGGTCTCTGGTGTTTCTCGTCACATACTTTCAGTGCCAACAAGAGAACCTGAAACCTATGGCAATGATTAAAAAAAAAAAAAAAATTCATATATGATAAATCATGTGCCAGTAAACAAATATGAAGTATATACTGTCTTTATGCTGTTTCTACATTCATTTAAAATTAAATTAGAAATGACATTAATATAGGTTTGATTAGTCCCTGATTGATTTCAGTAAAAAAACAACACTAATTTGCTACTAATCAACACAAAAGTGCTCTATAATGGCTAATCCAGTCGCACATCTGAAGCAGTCTGTGTAGCTCACCCAGGGGTCAGCGGAGTCCAGTCCATGTCTGAAGCGCTCGATGCAGCCTTTCTGCAGGACAGAGACGCTGAGCAGCTCACCGCTGGCCGACAGCAGGAAGAGAGTGACGGCCGTCAGCAGACTGACCTCATCCACGCCAGCCCCGCACGCATCTGCAGGACAGAGAGGGTCAGAAACCAGTGGCCACTGCTGCGACGCACAGACAGACGTGTCTCACCTGGCTGAGAGTGCTCCAGGACGGTGGCCAGACTGCTCCTGACCAGCGCGCTCCACTGGGTCTGGCTCCTGGGGGCCAGCGGAGAGCTCAGGATGGTTTTGATGGCCTGCAGAGCCGCAGACACGGGCACAGGGACCGAGTTATCAGACGTCTTCACCGCCGTTTCTCTCAGCACACCCGTGATCAGGAAGAGCACCGTGGGCAGAATGGTCATGCTTCCTACAGCAAGAGAAACGTACTTTAGTTCATCTAAAGTGTGCAACCTAACAGCTGATCATAGCTAATAATTCAAAACTCTAATATTCAAGGCATCGATGTTTTCTTCTGCACCTCTTCACCTCAGTTCATTACTTCAGGGTCAGTGTGTGTACCTGCAGGAGAGCAGAGCGCTGGCAGCTCGGCAAGGGTTGTGAGCGTAGCTGCTACCAGACGATTACTGTCATCAGACAGGTGCTGAGGAGCTCGTTTGACGCCCTCTGTGTCCTTCGCTTTCAGCTGAGGCAGGTGACGCACCAAGATGAAGACCAGCAGCTCCATCGCAGCAAACACCAGAGATTTGCCTGGAAGCAGCTCCCCGGTTTCTCCTCCTTCCCCGAGCACTGAAACACACTCCTCATCTCCACCGTCCCCTGCAGCTGCTACAGCACACACACGCACGCACAGAGATAAACTGCCAGTAGAACATGCATCCGAACTGTCAATTACCAATTTATGCTAATTCAACTTCAGCGTTATTTGTGGTAGTTTGCATTATTATTTACCATTATACATAACAGTGCATTTTATTTATAGGAACCTTTCTTGACCCTCAAGGTCAACATACATCATTATCAGGACAAAAGCAATAAAGACAGTAAGATATAGTACAATACAGTTGTGATCAAAGGGAGTGAGCCATGCTGAATAAATGTGAAGAATTGTTGACATTTTTGCAGATTTATTAAAAAAGAAAAACTGAAATTTCACATGGTCCTAGGTATTCAGACCCCATCTAACAAATATGCCAAAGAGTGAAAAATTTAAGGGGGTCTTAATACTTTCTGTACCCACTGTACGACCGAGGAGAAGAAGGTAGCTGATAAACAGCAGGGGCCCCATGACAGAGCCCTGAGGCACACCTGTGGTGACAAGGACTGAACGAGCTGCGTTCAACCACACACATACTACAAAGGTTCAGAATGATAAAGATTGCAATGTTTTTGAAACAAGTCTATTATTGTTCATCAATGCTACATTTATTTGATCGCAAATACTGTAATATACTTTTTTTTGTATTGTTGGCTATCGCTACAAATGCCCCTGTGACTGCTTTTGTACTCCAGGGTCACACATAACTATGAGTTTCTACTCACTCTTGCTGCTTCTGATGTGCTCCAGATGTTCTTGGGCAGCCCGGATGGTCTTCTGGACGACTGTGGTCACCTGCAGCTGCACGCTGGGAGGGTCGCGTGTTAACAATAGCCGGTGAAGCACATTAAGCAGCTCCACAGCCAGCAACTACCACACAAACACACCATCAATTACAGCCTTCAAAACAGGTACCGTGTTGGGGTGTGCAATATATCTGGCCTGCAGTAATATCCCTGTTGATGTGCGGTTTGATATTATATCGCAGTAAGTATATCGCAGAAAGAAAACAAGAAACACCCCCATTTATACATTTATGTGTAGAAATCTAGATAGTTTTTCACTTAATATCACATGAACAGTGCCATCTGCATTGCATCTGATAACAGCCCAAATGTCTTCTTATTCTAATTCACTGATTAAATGTGAGAATTTAACTTAAAAGACTGTCAGTAGCGCACACCTCTAGTACTGTGTTTATAATGCTTCACTACTGCCCGAAGTGAAAGGAATGATAAAGACGCTGAGTAGCTGCTCTGACCTGGTCCTCTGCGATGTGTGTCCGAGCACTAGGAGAGTCCAGCAGTGTGCAGAGGGCAAACAGACACGACATCACATCCTCGATGGGCTCCTCGGCCCGAGGGAAACACAGGAACTCAATGCTGATGCCTGAAACAATCACAGAGATATCAGAGCCTTCACATACCTCAAGAGTAACTGTCAGAAAGCCCAAATGAGTCCCACGGACAGCTTACCCAAGAGAAGGTGCAATCTGTCCTTCACCAGGTCATCAGGGTTTTTGCCTGGAGCAGAGGTGACTACAGGTCCTGTGACGGGAGCACTCTTGCCCTCGAGCGAGTCCTCAGCCGAACCGAAGCCTGTGCTGCTGAGCCACAGGGCCTCCGCGTGCAGGACAGACGCCCAGGAGTTACGGTAATGAAGCCTTGCCGTGTCTATGGTCTCGGGAGTGTAGAAAGCCCCTCCTGATTAACACACCACCAAGATTAACTGGCGCTACTGAGCAAGTACAATACATTCAACTGGTGCAGGAAATCAACCTTTGTTAAAGACCTCTACAGTACACTTCAATATCCTGCAGGTTTGGAACGACATGAGGGCGAACTATCCATTTAATCCTTCTTTAAAGCTTTTTGTGAGTGCAGATCACGGTTTCGTATCAGAAAAACTGTTTCAAATACTCTAAATATATATTTTATTCAATAGAGAATGGGGAATCTATGTCGCTGCACACAGCATTCTGGGTAGTCACTGCCATGTTTTGGGACACGCCAAGCAGTGTCCAGTGACAACAAGTACCCTCTGCATCGGAGCTCTAAAGTGAATTGTATTGTGAAAGAGTGCTTCACCAAATAGGTTTTACTGTACTTACCTGAAATAAACACATCATTTCTTACAAAGAGTTGCTAAGCATTGAGTGAACGCTGAGAGCATCACACATAACATTTCATTCATAGCATGAGCACGCACTTACAGGTTCAGGTGGATCTCTACTGTAGCCTGGTGCCACAAAGTCCCAGAATGCTGTGCGTTGCTTACATCCCATTCCTATTTTCTATACATTCGTATACACTAAAAGTGTTTTATGTATAAAAATCTGAATACTAAGGTCACTGCTCTGAAACATTTACTCAGTGATATAATAAAGATCTTTACTGAAACATTTCAGATATCTCTGACTTTTTAATGACACTGGGTTTGATAAACTGAAGGCGAGACATATTATGAGTTTCTAAGGACTCGCAGGGTTTGAGTTTACCTTCAGGCGGCAGCTGACTGGAGAACTCAGCAGGCAGAGTGAGCAGAGCGTAGTCGCTCAACACGGCCAGCCACAGACGGCTGAGAGACGGCAGCTCCGGCTGAACTAACGTCATCAGGCTGTCCGGAGGAAGAGCGTCTCCTTCATCACCCACATCCTCATCCTCACCCTGAGGAGGACGCGCCGGCATGGACTGAGACTCCTTCTTTATGTTCATGGCCACGACGAACACCTAAAACCAGAGATCCATCGATATGATGCATAAAATATGGATACCTGTAACATAGGCACCTTATTCTGGGACTGTCCAGATTTTCACACAGCGTCCGTCTGTGCCTTACCACCGAAGCATGCTTTCTTGTTCAAACTCGATAATAAGCGGTGTTGGAGATAACACATTACAAGCAAAGTGAGATCAGTGATTGAATTACTTTAATAACGTTACTTTTTCATTTAGAAGGAAGTAATCTGATAATAAGGACCGCCCGAAGACACAAGTCTTTCTGTACACACACACACACACACACACACACACAGACAAGTGCTTGGATGAACAAATACTGACAAACGACCTGCCGAATATCCTAGTAAAGACAGTCAGACAGGCTGAGAAAGAAAACGTGTGCTTTTGTTCTTCAAGTGAAAGCAGACTAATGAAGACATGTTTCTCTGACAGAGCTTCACTGCTCCAGTCTGAATAACTTTTGAAATCTTATTATTTATGCTTTATTTACGCAGTGAAGACCACCTGATCATTAACGTTTTGTATCTGATAAAAGTGTTTATAATTTCTTAATAGTGTAAATAGTGTTGAACTGACCTCGGCCCATGCTTTCAGCACAGCCAGTTTCTCCATAGTAGTGGCGCTCTCGCTGTACAGCTGGCTGGACTGGCCCTTGCCAGTCTGGACCTTGTCCAGAGACGAGACCAAGAGGTTGTGGACGCGCCGCAGGTCATTAAGGTCGCTGACCACACCGCTGCCGATCCACGCACTGCACACCTGTACAGGGATATATGAGAGGAGCCGGTCAAACACTGGAGACTGCTATCCTTTAACAGGACGCAAGAAACCAAAGGGGAGTTTAAACGAACAGATATCATCATCATCATCATATGTTCACCAGTTGATTATCACAGCACGCGAGGACAGTGACAGTGAGGTTTTCTGATCTCATTTCATCCACACTGGATTTAATGAATGTCCAGAACAACTGTGATCACTGGATAAAGTCAGTCTCAAGATTCGGTCCGATTTTGTTGATGAGAGTTTGGATTTGGATTTTTAATCAGAAAAGTACTGTGAACAGCCAGAACAACATATATTTCCATCATGGTGTTAACAATAAAATGACATAAACAAAGCCTGCTCAAATAAAATAAAGCTGGTGTATGAAGTGAAGATTTCTGACACTGAACATGTAATAAAACTCACACGTAAATGTGTACTTCGGAGGTTTTCTTTCCACTAGTCATAAAAAAAGACAAGTTATGGAAGCCAAACAGGCCAGGGTCATGAAGCTACCCTTTGCACGAATATTAGGTATTAACTAATTATGTGGTGTAGATGGGTTGATGTTTACCTGGCAGGCTTTAGCAGTGATGTCTGAGGGAGTATCTGGAGAAAAGGCTGGTCGGAGCGCAGCGCCAACCTGTGGTTTGACAAAACACACGTCAGCACAGCATGGATTGAAAACTCACCCCATCTATTCTCTACAAGCATGTTATACTGTAGGTCTTCCTCTGCATGCATAGATTTCGATGTTGTGACCTCATAATCACCAGTGAAGACAACTCCACCGGACTGATACACCACACATCACTTCTGTATCAACAATCTGCTTCTCTGGAGGAAAATACTCTAATAAATGATCTGGATCTCTACAGCTCTTTTCCTTTTAAACCTGAACTAAAATAAAACAGCATGTGATAAGCGGCGATTGTAACAGATTTACTTCATACATTACTCTGGGCACACTTTAGATGAGAGTCCAGTTCTCACTATTAACCATCACGTTTGCCTCAATATACTCCTAGTTACTGGTTATTAATGCAGTAGCTGGCGTAGAGGTTTAAGAACTGGGTAGGAGTAAGGATTTAGAAAAAGGTCTTGCAAATAAGACATTAATGTGTGTTCATTTCTAATATACATTAATATAGAAGTATTAATGGTGAAAGTGATTTTCATGGTAATAACCAACAAGTTAATAGTGAGAACTGGCCACAAGTGTTCTTATTAGCTCACCAAAGTAAAGCGAGAAAGGTGTAGAAAAGCAATTCAAGTACTTAGTTCCTCAGCGTGTGTAAATGTAGTTAGTTACTGACATTAGCCTGGTACTGCTCCAGGATCACGTGTCCAGGGAACTCGGGCTCCGGCACAGCGGCGAACTTCTTGATGATGTCCTCGAGAGCCTGCAGACCGGCCATGCGCAGCTGGTTACTGTGGTCTGTGGCAGCCATGAAGGCCATGCGAATCAGATCACACAGGTGCAGCACCAGGAAGTCCCCTGCAACAGACACAGCAAACGTGTTCGTTCCCTCACCTCACATACAGGACAATCATACTTGCGATGTTCAACCATAACGAAGATTCCTTCTTGCTTCGCTCCTAACCACTGTGAGTCAGATGTACCTTCGGGGTTTTTAGCCTTAGCGAGGCGCGCAGCGGCCAGGTCAAAGTGGGCCTTGTCTGCATTCTCACAGAGATGAATGATACGGCACAGACAGTCGGCAGCAAACACTCGAGTGACCCAGCGCGGAGCCACGGACGGCTTGGACTTGTCGTCCTGACCCAGTGACGTGAACATGATGTCATCATCCATCTCATCTTTTTTCTCCGAGTCGTCGTCCTCTTCCTTCCTTCTGCCACCGGACGCCACAGTCCCACCGACCTCTGCAAGAAGTACAAGCTGGAATAAGAAAATACTGCAGATCACAGTAAAGGGGAACCGTTTCTAACAGCTAATCAAGCTTAGTGCTGCTTTTGGCACTACAGCTCACTCTATTCACCTGTTCACAGACTTCTAATTCTGCGCTGAAGCGGTTTGAAGCCCATCTCTCTCACTGCAAGTAGTTTGTTGTAGTGGTGTCCCCCAGGGTTCAGTTTTGGGCCCTATTTATATTTTTCCTCAAGGCCAACTATTAAAAACACTTGGTCTTAACTTTCACTTTTATGCCGGCGACACTCAAATGGTATACATTCAAAACCAGATGTCAATATGCCGGTCTCTTTTCTTTCTCCAGGTTTTACTGAGATAAAAAATGGATCCGAATCTTCCGTTTAAACAGTAACAAGACCTCACCAGCTGCTTAAAACGGAGTCTGTAACCTCTGGCCGGCTCTGCTTTACAAAAAAACTAAGAAATCCAGGGGTGACATTTGACGCCAACCTTAACATTTGATCTGCATCTTCGTAATAACAGTCAAAGCAACTTTTCATCTTTTCTGTGGCTAAAAAAAGTGAATCAATACTTTTTGCGTTTATTTTCAAAAGCTACACTGAGCAAATGACATACATAGGACAAAAGGAGAACTCCTGGAGAAATTACACTGGCTTCATGCTGGTTTTCATATCGATTTAAAAATTCTTTCTCATACTTATAAGGTGTTGAATAATCTGGCTCCTCAATATTTGTCCGATCTTTTAACCCCTACACATCCAAAGGTGTTCCTCTGAAGCGGTTCCATCAACCCTCTTAAAACTATGGGTGACTTAATGTTTTTAAAGCAACTCTTAAAACTTACTTTTTTAGGGTAGCTTTTATGTGATTACTTTGTTTTGTTTTTTTTACTGCCTGCACTTTTGTGTGCATCTTTTTACTCAATATTTGTATATGCACGTAAAGCCCTTTAAGATGCTACTTTTAAAAGGCACTATATAAAATACCATTTTATTATATTATTATTAAAACGATCACCAACAAATAACATGGCCCCTGAGCCAACCAGTTTTACTATAAAACAATGTTATCATTTTAATTTACAGTCCTGTTCTTCATGTCCTATAGTAACACTGCAGATTTGTTTTCCAGACAAGTTCTTCTTAAACTCCTCAGAAAAACACAATACTCACAGGCCGCACCTGTAACATACTGCTTAATGTCACTCTAGCCATAAAGCGCTATGATGTGAGGTCAGAAACGCCGAGTGAACGGCTGTCACCTGTAGTAGCTGCCAGCACATCTTTGCAGAGCTTGAGCCAGTGAGGGAGTTTCTCCACAGCCAGAGACGAGAGCATGTGACCTAACGTGTCATGAATGTCTGAGCACAGCTTCCTGTCCGTCTCATGGTCCAGCATTCCAAACAGAACCCCTTCCAAACCCGTCTCTGTGATGTTCAGATCTGAAACACGTTAAAGGACCAGATAAAGCAGATTAAATGAGAGGAAGTATTATACAGGTATACAGCCAACAATGCATTGTATGGGACAAAATGATGCACTGTTCTTTTATAAAAAATTTTTTTTTTTTACAAGTAATACGCATTGTGTCCTCAGATTCCAGATTTCCAAATAGTTGCATCTCAGACAAATCTCGCCCTACCCTAACAAACCTTATTTATTCAGCTTTCAAATCATCTAGAAATCTCAATTTCCAGAAAAATGTACCCTTAAGGTTTTGTGCTTACAGAAGGTTTCTTATGTTTGGCCTCGAACTCGCGGCAGCAGGATTGATTCTGATTGGCTGTCCATGCTTCTATCATCAGCTGGTTTCCCTGTCCTTTATCGTTATCGTGCTTGGTGTGGACGCTGCTATTCTTTAACACTGAGAACTATCTGCACTTAAGGTAGGAATGCTGTTCTGTAACAGCGTTGGTCCTAAACAAGGTCCTAACTGAAACTAGCATGGAAACAGTTAGGATCTCTGGGTGACGTATGCGTGGATGAATGTTCAGAACAGGCCAGCAGAGGGAGACAGGTTACGCACTGATGCTGGTGTTGTCTTTGCTGTCTCCGGCCCTCCTGGCGAGACTCATGGCGTATTCACAGACCTCTGCAGCCTCGCGCTGAGCCAGCTGCCGGAGACACGCCACCGCGGCGCGCCGTAACAGCAGGTGAGAGCTGCACAGGTGCACCTGACACACACACACACACACACACATCAGGGTCTGCTGCTAATACTCAACTCATATATTCACAATCATCTATTTATCCCTACATGAGTTGAGTAATGCACTGTATTGCAAATTTCCCACTCGTTGCTGACACGGATTCAAACAGGATACTCCTCCTACTCTACTAGAACCACTGTTTTTTGTTTTTTCAAATCAAATCTTGCATTGTTACGACAGCATTAGCTTGAAAAGAAAGGTTAATCATAAAAAGTAAAGCAGAGACTGAATCTCAAACAGGAAATAAAGCAGTGTGTGTGACCTACTGGTTGTGTCTAACGCGTGCGTCTCATGTTTTAAAGCAGTCGGTGCAAGCTCAAGTCATACAATCAATTAAATCTGAATGTGGATGTGAGAAAATTGTAGACGTAACCCTCTTTATTATCATTAAAATGTCCATAACTACACCACAACGGAGTACAGTTACATTTCTTTTGGAATTCAGTCATTACTTCCCAACACTTACGATATTGACATAAAAGAAACATATATTTCAATTGTTGTCACTGATAACTGGCGTGATCCAGGTTACCCGCCAGCTGTGAGGGTGTGTTTGTGGAGACGTGGTCTTACACAGAGGCTGGGCACCAGGCTGGACAGGTTGACGTGTCGCGGAGCGAACATGTGCAGCTGCTGCAGACAGGAGATGGCCGCGGCCTGCACCAGAGAGTCCGAGTGATCCTGCATGATGGCACAGCCCACCAGACACGACGAGCGGATCGTAGAGATGCTGCCGCCCGTCCCTAACAAACACACAAACACCTCTGCTCAACTGAGCGGCCTGGGACCAGCCACTGGTTAATCATCTAACCAGTCAAGCAGCATCAGAGCTACTACTAACGCTGACTAACCTAGCACTTGTGCATCATTGCTCTCTTGTTGCTGTTGACTGCTTCCACTCTCATCATTTGTAAGGCAATTTGGATAAAAGTATGAATGCAAACTGCCTTTTGGAAATGCACTTTACTTTAAGGTGTCTTTGTGTTAGGTTACATGTACTTATGATTACGATAACAAGAAATTATGCATAACTGCATGCAAGTAACCCAGAGACAATGCATGGAGTTCATTAATATTACAAGAACACCTTAAAATAAAGTGCAGCCAAATACGATTCATTCATTAGTTCAACTAAAGTAGGTTACCGACGTTCATTTATTAGACTCCTTTAGTAAACGAAATAGAAACGAACAGTTCTTCTACGGCATTTATTAACCTGGGTTAATATTTTATTAATGCATTTTTTAAATCACAAGTTAGCATTAGTTCATGCACTGTCAACCAACGTGAATAAACACTTAACAACTGTTTTTCATAAACTAACTAAGATGAATAAACAGTTTAATAAACGCATTGTTTGTTTTGGTTAGTTAATACATTAACTCATGTTAACGGATGACAGCCTATTGTAAAGCATTACGGTAAAGTGTTACTGACTTTTTACATGAAATCAAAGCCTTTTGTGATCTGATTAAAAACATATCATGATTTCAGCTGAAGTTTGATTGACAGATCAGACGTTACTGATGAGAAGTGTGTTTATTCTGAACTGGATGGGACCCCTGATGTGTGTCAGCCCCAGGGCTGTGGTTGTGTCTGGTTACCCTGTAGCTCTGGGCCCACAGTGGTGATGAGCGCTCCGAGGCAGCGGCCCAGGCACTGATGTACCTCTGTGTGTGAGGGAGGCACCGTCAGCAGCAGCGTCAGCACCAGAGACAGCGTGGGCTCCACATAACCCCGGTACATGGGCCCGCTGGAGTCCACGATCAGAGCCAGGGAGTGCAGAGCCCACGTCTGAAAACACCACAGGACACGTGATTAACCACTGCATCATGACACAGTTGGGAAAAAGCTAGCTTTCATTTATTGTTAATTTGCAGTTCTTTTTAAAAGTAGCCTGCTCGTATAATTGAATACAAATACACGAAATAAGTCTGCTATGATCGTGATGGACTGGGAAAGGGAATCGCAGACATGATGAATGCAGTGAGGTTCACGGCCATCCTCATCACACACACTGATCTGAGCAGCGGAGGGTGTCGGTGCGGGTTCACAGCTCACCTGGACCTCGTGACACGTGGCGTCCTGAGCCAGGGCCAGCAGGATGCTAACACTGGTCTTCAGGTGCTGGCCCGACCCAATGCCACCTACATAACGGTGCAGGCAGCCCAGAGCAAGAGAGTGACCCGTCCTGGACACCACGTCCCGCGCAGACTTCAGCCTGGACGGAGGATCCGAGACAGAAAACTCATGAACACAGACGAACAGCAACCATCCTGACAAAACCACAGCCCACCAGAAGGGTTAGGACCTTACTGTAGATAACAACCGTTGACATATTTCTGTGAGACATGGCAGAAGGTGGACACTGATGAGTTAAATGAGGAGCTACCTCTTCAATCCAGAACTTGTTTGGTCAGTGTGAAAGAATAAATGCACTACAGGAGCACGTGTGCCATACAGTTCTGCATGCATACGAGCTTCTTTACAAACCTTTACTCCACATTCATAACCTCAGTTTGAAATAACTTCATTCCTACAACAGAAGAGAGCCGAATCGTAATACCTCACTTTATCCCCCGGCTCTCTGGAGTGCTTGATTCTGATTGGTCAGTCGAGACATTTGCAGGTTCGTTCTTTTCAAATAAT
>JAUYWG010000011.1:117290-130249 GCA_034779775.1 Enteromius afrohamiltoni
TTTTCCTTATGTGGCAAGGAGCCGTGTAATAAGCGGGATAATGCAGAGGCAGCGGCAGTTATCACAGAAATAAGCCCCGACAGGGCGATCAGGACCCGACGCCAATGCCTCTACATTATCCCTTACATATTCTATACAGAGATGAAGGCTGTGTCTATTAGCATTGCATTATAAAAATATTTATTCTTATAACACCACCCTAATTGGCTCCAGAAGGTGGTGTAACTGGTGCAGCTGAATAGGGTGTTATCAAATATTTGCTACTGTAAAAATCAGCTTTACCTTTGATGCATTTCTGTCTTCTTTCTCCTCATCTACAGTGAATTCTGGATTAGTGTATCAGGTCTATTACGTGTGATGCACACACTGAGGTTATGTGCGAGGGCGCCCTCTGGAGTCCAGTATTACACGTACGCTCTATTTTGGTAAAAATAACTCTCTCAGTGTCGTTATTGCAATAAATACCAGGAATTATCACCCATCTGTAGACTCCACATGTAAATGTGCAAGTATATTTTTCCTGCACTACTATATTTGCATATCTCAATATGTGCAACGCATCTTTAGTTGCTTGATACACGATGATGACATGATGGCACTCATAATTACCGCAGGCATTTACATTTAAATGTCTCTGCCATTTAGTGATGGACGTAACGAAGTCATTTTGAGAAGATGCTGAATGTACTGTGGAAGTGTGCTCTGAAGATAAAGTCATGTGCTCCACCCCTCTGAAGGTTTCAAGAGGTACTATATTGTTCATAAAACATCACGAGAGTTTTGCTACTGCAGCAGTTGCTGGATATATAACTCTTAACCGTGATGTTCTGACTGAGGCGTGCGAGACATGTTCTTCTTGTATTCAGTTATACTGTTTGCATACTTGTCGAAGCTGTGCTGCGCCATCCTGGCGATGAAGGACGCTTCTCCCACGACCTGTGCCATCCGGCCCAGAGCCTCTCCAGCAGCGCAGCGCAGGATGGGGTTAGGGTTGTCCAGCGCACCCATCACCAGCGCTAGAGCAGATTTACGCACCTCCTCCGGGCCCAGACTGCTCTTGTTCTCAGCCAGGCCCTGTAGGACACAGAACAACCAACAGACTGAACAAAGATGTCACCGTACGAACACTTCTGATCATGATTTACAGGATAATGTCCAGCACCTTTCACCTTTAAAATAAACACACAAATAAAATGACCCATAAATAAAAGATTACCAATGGTGATCAAAACACAATGTCAGAGCCTTCAGAGGTAGATTCATTTATTCATTTGTAGAATTCAATCGTGTTATCGCTAGTAATTCAACTCTATCACAGGCTGATGAAGTGCAGCCGGTCACCTTGAGAGCGCTCAGCACCGCAGTGAATATGTTCAGCTGCACCGCCTGCTGACGGACTCCTTTCGCTTGTTTAATGCATTCAGCGAAGTGATCCAGCATCTGCAACCTGGAACAGACAGCGAGACACGAAATAAACCACCTGCAACGAGAGTTAGGCTAATGATGTGAACCTGTCAGACTGATTCGTAGATTACCTGTGTTTGAAAGAGACGTGGGGAAAGACCACTCCGAACAGAGCGACAGAGGCGTCGATCACCGACACTCCGAGCGGCAGCGGCCCGGGCACGGCCTCGGCGGCTGGGATACGCAGGTAAATGGAGGACGGGTCGTGTTCGAGAGCGCCGCTGCCTGACGCACTGTTGGGCTGCAGCTGAGGGCACACGAACCATCAAGAACAGAACCTGCTTGATTCTACACAAATATTAACATACATGCACACAATATAACCAGCCTACCTGATCTTCAATGGACTTATGATCGGTTTCCTGAAGCCAGGAGCCCATCAGCACGCTGTCGTCATAATGACAGAGCGAGCGCAGCAGAGACGTGGTGGTGTTGGCCGAGTTATCGGTGAGAGTGAACTCTGCCACCAGCTCCCTCAGAAGAGCGTTAAAGCTGCCTGTCAATCACAGAGAAATCATAACTCAGTCACCAGCGCTGACAGCAGAGCAGCTGTTCGTGAGGGACCTGCCTTCGTATGTCTTGGGCGGCAGCAGAGCCAGTATGTCGTAGAGTCTCAGCCGGACCATGGCAGCGCTGGCCTTCAGATGAGCTCCGTGAACCTTGATCACTGCAGGAACACTGCACACCAAAAACACATCTGGTAACAGTCCTACAAACTGTGCGCCGGTCGTTTTTTTGTGTTAAAATGAAAACGGCATGACATGTACACCCTAACCTCTTCTAGGCAATCACGCCGATTATAAAAACACAAACATGCTCACTGGATCGTTCCAGTTAATCTCTAAATGAATGTGCTGACACACTACAGCACAAGACCACTGAGCCACTGAAGAATTATTCAATTTGCATGAAAGCCAAATAAAAAGTGCTTTTCAGTTTTAGTCACAGCAGCATTGGTAACAATAGCCAACAGGACGCTGTACGGCTGAAAATGTTTCTTTTATGCAGAAATAGATCAACACGTCCTATCTGATTAGTGATATGCATTGCTAAGAACTACTTTTAGTTGCATCTGGACTATACATGCTCCCATCCGAACAAACCAGACATCAATGGAAAGAGGATTCATTCAGACTGGTTTTGTGGTCCAGGGTCACAGATGCAGAAACGGAGCGTCACTCACTGAGACATCATGGTCATGGCACACTCGATGGGCGTCATCAGTCTGCGGATCACGTCCTCCGTCAGCAGCTCAGGACAATGAGCCACGAAGCTGCGCATGGCTGCGAGGAACAAGCAATGTGAGCGATATCCAGGAAGCAGACTGAAAGCACAGCGGAGGAGGTGATTTGAGGTGATTTACCGCACAGGGCTCCGGCGCGACCCTCCAGCATCACCTGCCAGCTGAAGGAGTCTCCTCTGGCCTTCTCCGCCTCCAGCTCCTTCTGAGAGCGAGGGAAGACGTTACGCCACAGCAGCAGCATCTTCGGCAGGTGGTAGCGCACCAGAGACGGTCCTGGTGGGATGACCACAGGTCAGGGCATTCTAGAACACTGCTCGGTTTTTAAAAAACCTCCATACCAGAATGTCCAGCCTGCGCCATATATTAAGAATCATAATAAAGCAAAATGACGCAGGTTTAATATGCGAGGCTGTTCACAGTACGTGCTCTTACCACACGTGGTTTATTATAACGATCAGCACCAGGTGCACCTTACCGTTTATAAAGCTAGGAGCACACCTGGGGCCTTTATGATGAGGCCTAATGTGCTTTATCTCTGTTGCTTGTTACATAATGTGTTTTAGCAGCTCTGTTTAATAAAATCCTTTTGATGTTTTATTTGAACTAATTATCACTGCCAGTATGAATGTATTTGAAGTCATCTTAAAAGCTGTTCTTTGTTTGGGTCTATTTTTGAATCGTAATCATCTGATCACTTAATCTACAGTGTACTCAGATCACCAGAGCAGTGGTCAGTGAGCTTGGGTGGACTCACCTAAGGTCATGAGGGCTCCCAACAGCAGCCAGCCGGCTTGGGTTCGCTGCAGAGACAGGCGGCTGTTCTGAGCCGCGGAGCGCAGCAGATCCTCCGCTATACTCACCACCATCTGAAACACATCCAGCTCCTTACACCACAGCAGCACAGCTCCTACGCTTCACGAGTTTAGTTCAGAGACTCTCCACTGGCTCTCTGTGTTACAAATTCTTGTGACCAGTGTTTTTCTGCCCCCACAGCAGGAAATGACGCAACCGTGATCTCAGCTCCAAATGGGTCTATTGCTCTAGATCAGTGGTCTCAAACACAATTCCTGGAGGGCCACAGCTCTGCAGATTTTAGCTCCAACCAGCTCCAAATCACACCTGCTTGTAAGTTCCTAGTGATCCTGAAAACCTTGATTAGCTGAATCAGGTGTGTTTGATTATGGTTGGAGCTAAACTGTGCAGAGCTGTGGCCCTCCAGGAATTGAGTTTGAGACCGCTGATCTAGATTTAAAGCACCGGAGTCCAGTCCCGCTGGCCTGAGCTCCAACACGCTTGCATGGAAGATTCTAGCCAAACCACTGGATGGCAAGCTTGTATGACTAAACTCTGGCTAGCGTAACACTGTAGAGCTGACCAAAGCCTAAGTCAGTATGCTCCTACGCTTCACGAGTTTACTTTATTCTGCTATGAACTATAGTGACCTGCACGCACTAGAAAAATAATATCTAAAATGTTATCTGTTGTCTGCATGTATGGAGCAGCTCTGGCTACAGAGTAGGTGAGGTGTTCAGTGGAGTCAGACCTTGCCCTTGGAGTGTGGGACGCCCAGAGGACACTGGTGAACGCCTCCCAGCAGAGCAGCCATGGCGAAGCTGTAGCCGCTCACAGCCTCGGGGGAGTTCTTCAGGTTGTTGATGCACTCGGCGCAGCGCTCCAGCAGAGGAGTGAGCTGATGAGGCAGAGCCACGGCCACGCAGCGCAGGCACCAGGCCGCCGCCAGACGAGCAGCCATGCTGGGGTGTAGAAGAACAGAGCTGACCGTCTCCAGCAGACCTGACCACAGGAGACACAGAGCCCTCCGGTCACGAATCAGAAGACTCACTTACCTTGAAACACAAAGCTGTTCCTGGAGCACAGGTATATTTGTAGCATTAGATAAGTCTACACTGCACGGGCCAAAATACGGGTCTTCTGCATCAAGTGTGCATATTTAATGAAGAAAACTAAACCAGCTTATCATACTAAGTGATGAGATGTCCTCGATCTAAACGTCTAAAGCGTCAATATATTGTACATGATCAATCTTTCAGTGGAGCCTGGGACTAGGCTTGACCCTCGTCTGTGAAGCCAGAGCTATATTCTAGTGTGAACGTTTCAGTAAAGCTTATTTTCCTTCATGATCTGAAGATAAACAAGAGTCTCATGGGTTTGGGGTCCATGTGCTGTTAAAAGCCCATTTAATATCATTTTCATGGTTGTGTGTGGCTATACAAGACTACGTCTGGTTTTGAGGTTCACATTAACTGAGACGCTTCTGACGGACATTTCACTTGAGCGCTAATCATTTCTTAAACCGAGAAAGACTTCTGGTTTAGAATTCAGTCCAGCTTGGCCAAGGTGTTTCAGTGCGCTCTCGTACCGACAGACGGCTCCTGGATCAGAGGAGAAGCGGTGGCGCTCAGACTCTGGACCAGACTGCCCAGCTCTTTCAGAGCACACACCATCACGTGCTGACTGGCCGACACGTCTGCGGCCCCGGCCCGGCCCTCGCTGCCGGGGTCATTCACCACAGCCTCTGAGAGACGACACACAGACAAGAGAACACAGCCTGCTGTCTTCACACTCATCTGATTCTGTAAGAGTACTGCAATCCTAACCATGCTGCACATCTGTGTTGACCCTGGAACAACATCGTGATTAGCCAATCAGATTTGAAGAACCAGTTCAAGTTTGGGCTTACAATCAGTGCTTGTCTGTCATGTCCTCTGATTTTAGGCAGTACTCCTGGGTGTAGAGATGGGGTCAAAACTACAATTTTGGATTAAAATGTTGTTCCAGTGTCGTCAAAGTATGCTCATGCATATTATAAATCAGGACGTGCTCTGACCACAGTAAGTGCATCTAGTTACTCCAGTAGGATGCTGCTCAGCACTCATTTGATCGAAATATCGTTACCGTTTAAAACAACGTTTCTATTTGAATATAGTTAGAAAGGTAATGCACTGCGGTGCTCTTCCCTCTTACCCACGGCTCTCATCTGTTTGCTGATGGCCAGGCAGATTTCCTTGGCAGCAGCTATCTGAGCTTTCTCTCCCAGCAGACCGCCCAGGGTGGCCCTCAAGGCGAAGGACACGCAGCGGCGAGAATACACCGCCTCCACGTGAGTCTGTGTGGCCCGAGGATGAGCCACCAGCTCCAGCAGGTGAGATAAAAACACTGCGAAATT
The DNA here is from genome assembly GCA_034779775.1 of Enteromius afrohamiltoni. NCBI lineage: Eukaryota > Metazoa > Chordata > Actinopteri > Cypriniformes > Cyprinidae > Enteromius > Enteromius afrohamiltoni. Next base: position 123,185 of record JAUYWG010000011.1, read on the forward strand.
ACGCTCCAGCCACTGACCGCCCAGAGCGGTGACGAACACAACATACGCCTGGACACAGAGACACCAGCAGACAATCACGCCGAACCTCGCCACATGTACAATTCTGCATTTCACCAGTCCCTCATAATTCCTGAGCAGAACACTGGGAGGAGCATGTCATAAACAGGTCAGTACCCTTCAAAATGAGCTGCACTGGTGTCTGTGAACGTTACGATGCAAACCCTGTATACTATTATTAAAGGGTTAAAATAACATTTAGATTGGGTTTGTGATCATGACATTCATCATTATATACAGACAGCTACATACAGAAACTATAGCTTAGGAGACACTTCTTTAAATGAATTAAAACACAAACTTAAATTAAATCACTTTATATATCTAAAAAGATCTTCAGACCATTTACAAATGCTAGCATCTTTCTGCTGTTTAATTCATTTCCTGCACAGGAACTCTCTCTCTAGCGGCAGGTGCCGTGCTGGACATCAGCAAGCATCCAGCGACAGCATTGCTTTCACCAATAACTAATCAAACTAACTCTAATGATCAATATTCATATTTGGATGCATTTACGGTTGTAAAATAGCACAGCATTGTGGGTCGTAACCCTAACCTAGACCTTTATCAGACTGAGTGAGCCTGAGGTCAGAGAGACCGTTTCTCACCTGAGTGACCCCGACCCGCACCTCTCGGCTGACCGACGCTCCCTTCAGCATCTCTCCTCCGCTCTTCAGGAAGCCGGAGCCTCCTCGCAGGAAGCCCGTGGACATCAGCTCCAGAACCTCCTCCAGAGTGGCCCGCTTCACGTTCTGACGCATGACTGACACGCAGCAAACACACATCCCAGACAGATCAGTCCCGGTGAGCCCGGGGCACACACACACAGCACACTGTGTAGACCTCACTACAAAACATGAGCGGCCTGACTGCAGTGACCACTCTTCATTTAAACTATCAAAGCAGACATCAGCGGAAAGCGCTTCAGTTATACATCGATCCCTCATGGCATGGTCCTGGGTCTCAAACAACATGCTGAGCAATGTAGATGCAGAAATAGTGCAGTGTCTAGCCGTTTGCCCCCTGACCTGTGGCCTGTTTGGGCAGGAGTGCTGTGGCCATGGCGGTTCCCAGCAGCGTGGACACGGACACACGGACACTGTAGGTAGAGCCTTCCAGAGCTTTGAAACACAGCGTGGCCACATTCTCCAGCTCTGTGGTCCAGATGAACACAGCCTCGTTCTGCAGCTCTAACAAACACTGAGCAATCACAGGAGCCATCATCACCATCATCATCATCATCATCATCAGGCAGCTCTGACAAACACCAGACCTGTGCATACTCTACCGCTCGAGAGGGTCCTGCTTACAGCTGCTTCAGAACATATAAATAAACATATAATAAAACATTCTGAAGCGTTTTCTACAAACATTCAAAGCGAAATAGGTTTGTACTAAAAAAAAAACTTTTTTTATCTCCAAAAATAATACACAACTTAAGACAGCACTGTTCCCGTTTATTAATGCCCCCTCATTCATTCAGAAATAAAAGGAAAGGAAAATGTTTGGTTATGGTGCTAAGAGTGTGTGTGTCTTTAGGTCTTACCTTGGCGACGGCACAGCGCACCGCCATGGACCTGTCGCTCAGCATGGAGCGGGTGTTCTTGTAAATGTCTCTGTGGCAGGAGGCCGCCGCTCCGCCCAGACCGCTGAGCACCTTCTGCAGACTGAGCAGGATCTCACCGCGGCCCTGAGACTGAGACACACACGCAATAAACCTCACCTCCGGCTGATCACATACGGTTTCAACACATTTATGAGGAAATAACTACACGCTCGCTGGACATTTACAGGGGAAAAAAATCTTAGGATGAAATCTACTCTCAAAAGAAATACGATAACTTTAGGAAGTAGCCATAAGATGGTTCTGTTACATCTGTGGCATACTCAGAGTATGCCAGCAGGTCCTCACCACAGAAACACTAACATAACGTTAACAGAGCGGTTGTAATGAACTGGACAGTGTTGTGAAGTGACCGGCAGGTGTGCACCTCTGCACTCTTCAGAGCCTTCAGGAGGTTATTGATGGTATCAGGAAAAGAGCTGCCCAGCATTCGACCCATCCGCTCATAAAACGCCCCGACACACGCCACCGCTGCCCTGAGAACACACACACACACACACACGGCAGTCTTCAGGCACGTCTGACTGAAAAACAATAAACTGAAACACAGCCTATCGGCAGCACGAGAACACACTCTCTTTGGATTTAATACACCATCTGCCTTTAAACACTCCATGACCTCTAGCTGCACAGACGTGCGTATCGTGCCTTTAACAGCGTGCCCTGATAATAAGGGACAGGAAGTATTGGGCAGACGAATGCCTCGCTGCTTCCTGAGCCGGTCGTGTGAAGCCGACTCACAGTTTGGTGGGCAGATACGCGGCGGTGTCATCCTTGCTCTTGATGATGTCGTTGCACTTGTCGAGCGTCTGGAAGACGGTGAAGGTGTCTCCGATGCTGTAGAGCACGGCCAGGTTCTTGGCCAGCAGTTTTCTGGTGGGCGGCCCGGGAGAGCTGCTGATCAAACCGGTCATCTGCTCCACCAGCTTCTTCTGCTTCTCCTTCACATCCACCTGCAGACGAGCACATCCACCTCTTTACACACACTCACAGCTCTTTGTGAGGACATACACTGACTCAATGTAATCAGTAGCTCCTGCCCAAACAGGACACACACACACACACACTAAGCAGAGCTAAGGTCATTAACAGTCGCGACAGAACCTCTCTCCAGCACAGCATCAGTGTCAGAACACATGCATGGCTCGGCTCTGAACACAGGCACAGACAGGGGGTTCTGGTGGTGTTTTTACCTTGTTGGCAGCTATGAGCACTTTATCCAGGAACCGGAGCCACTCGAAGATGAAGACGGCTCTCTTGGCCTCGGTGACGTGCGCCAGAGCCTCTTCATTCAGCAGCAGACTGTGCGCCAGCTCCATCCCCAATCTCTCTCTGTGTCCAGCTGCTCAGGCAAACATTAGCTCTTCATCAGATAATCAATGACAGTCGTGGCCTACACCGAGCAGCTAACACACACACACACACTACCGACACCTTCATCCAGGGCGGCCTGGCAATGATGACGCGCGGCGGTCTGTCGAAACAATCTAGATTCAGTTCACCAAACAAACGATATCTTACCTGCTTTCCGTGAAGTAGTAAGGTGTTGTGTTTGTATTGAGATCGGTGGAAGGGTTACTGCGACTCACTTCCGCTTCCACAGCGAATGAATGAAGAGAACGCCGTCACGCCGGTGGAAGTGGGCGTGGACTTCCACCAGAAATATTCTGTTGAGCTGCATTGACGTCTACAGACGATTAGTGTACATACACTAAATCCTGAAATGCTTATTAAGTTAAACACAGTTAATGTTAATGTTAAGTTAATGTCACAGGCTCTTGTGTGTAGAACTCGTCCAGCGAACAATTCTGAGGTTATTTGTTTCTCCTGAAAGCGCTGAGAAAAGAAGCAAGGGTCACGTGACAGCGACATTATGGGCGTGTCCTGTCGTGACTCTTCAAGGCACCTAACCTGTCCTCCTTCTAGACTTTGATATTCATCAGATATTTCTAGACTCAACTTTTTATGGAAGAATCATGTGCATTACATTCGTACATCTGTCATCAAAAAATCTCTTAAAAATGGTGGGCTTGACTTTCCATATATCTCTATTTTAAATAATACACAGATCGGTTAACATTTAGTTTGAGGAAAGTTCTTTGGGGAATTGTATTCCTAGTTTTATGTTTGACCAGGCCGGGGGTCATTACTAACGTGTGATGATAAAACTGAGAGATGGACAGTGAAATCTTTTTTCCATGATCAAGCTCTGTTGGTTGGAAATGACCATTTTTTTACCACTTGCTCTTTTGTGTATTGGTCCAAATTTGCTAACAATCTTAAGTAGGAAAGTGTTTGGTTATTGCCTCCGAAGTATTTTGTTACAAACAGGGTGAAAGAAATATCTTGGTAAACATTTTCTCAATAAGTTTAATATAGATATTGATGTTCGTTCCTCTTTTTGCTCTTTGAACCTGGGAACAGTCCATCCTTCCTTCCTTCCATCCATGTATCCACCCATCCATCTATCTAAGCTTCCATCCACACAGACTCTTCATATTTCTGCATTCTCCTGCGGGAGGCTGTGTTCAAGAGAGTGATTTTATTACAAGGGCAGTACAACTATTACAACACAAGTGTTTTCCTGCATACAAACAGCACATTCCTTTTACACCAAGTGTGTTACACCTGATTCTGATCACTCTGCTTGACTTGTCTTACAGAGGGTTCATCTCTGATGGATCACAGCACCCTGATCAAAGGCTTTATGGCCGAAGAGAAAGCTTTGTTCTCTAGCTGAGAGCTAACTGCAGTCACAGTCTGTCTTCACTGTTGCTTCCGTGTGAACAGAACTGATAAGTGATCTTCTAAATCCATAGCGATCTTCCTTGATGTATTATTAAATAAAAATGATGCAAAAGAAGCCTAAATGTGAGCATACTGTCAAAGTTTGAATTGCCTTTATGTTACTGGGGGTAGATAAAGATTTAATGTAGATTTGTAGAAAAGTGGGAGGGGACTTTCATAAACTTGCATTTGTGAATTAAATACACTTTCTTTGGAAAGTATAAACAATTTGGGCAATGCTGCAGAAAATGTACATAACGATTATAACCTTTTCCAAATACGGTAAATACATTTCCTATGCATTCTATATTATGTTTACAATGAGTAAAATGCCAATACATCACGCATAGTTAAATCGACAGATTGTACTAGATCGTATTCTGTCCATTACACACTTCACCAACCCTCTGCAAACCTTTCATCCAGCACCAGCTCACACGCTCTTAACTGTGTCAAGCAGTCATCTGAACATGCAGAACTGCAGGAATTCAGGGCAGAGATGGGTAGCTAGAAAATACGTTTGCAGAGCCGCGTCTGATCTGTACAAACTGATACAGATCAGACCTTAATTGTAACTCTGCGTAGCTACAAAACGTGTCATCCCTGATCTTAAAAACAGGATTGGTGAGAGATGGTTTTCCAGTATCTGCATCAATGCTGAAGTACATTTATACTGTTGCCTCAGAGAACCGCTGGAGTAAGAGTTAAGGAAAGATGAAGATCCAGGATCGCAAAAAATATGTGGTGCCTCTCCAATCTAAAACATGGCTGGCCTCAGACCTTTTACATCTCAGGGAGAACAAGACAGAGGTTCCAGGGGAACCAGGAACTAGAAGAATTTCATTTTGTCACACCTTAAAACGTTGTTTACTGACATCTCCTTAAAGATGACCACACAGATCTGTCAGCTGGTAAAATCAAGTTATTTTTAAGAAATCTGGCTACGATGAAGTCATGTTTGACATTGTCTTGAAACTGCACTTCATCATCTAGACTGGACTACTGCGCTGCTGCGGGACAGTTGCAAGGACGCCGAGTCAGGAAGGGGACTGCGAGCACCACCAGTCCTTTGCAATAGTTTACCCTCACAGGTCAGGGATGCTGATTTTATACACTCTTAATGTACAGCTAACGACATGTTAGTTGGACGTGGTGCAGTCTTCTTGCCAACTATTGTTGATGTTTTTCTATGTTATCATTTCAATATTGAGATGAGGTAAAGCACATTGATCAACGTGTGTCGTTTAAATAGTGCTGTATAAATAAAGTTGACGTTTGTTTATTAGTTTTAGTTTTTTTTAAAGAAAACAAACAGTTAATAATTGAATAGAGTGCAAGTCTAAAAGGGGCGCTTTGTTGAAAGAACAGAATTAGAATAGAGACGGCTGGAATGTCCCTCTCAGTAATTATTCTCCATTAAACATATTTCTTGTCATTTTATTTCTACATTTTGAGAAAAAATAAAAAGTTGGACGTAATCAACAAGTCGCGTCACTTCCGCCTGCTGGGCCGCACGGCATGTCGTCACGTCCGCTGGTCTCGAGCTCGGAGAAGATGGCGGCTGTTGTAGTGAGCGCTGATGGAGGCGTCGCGCCGCTGGATCCTGACTCTGCGTCGCCGCGGATCCCGTCTCCAGCACCGGAGCAGCCGCTCCAGAACAACGCGCTGCTGGGACTCCCGATCGTGGCGATCGAGAACATCCTCAACTTCCTGTCCTACGACGAGATCAGCCTGCTGCGACTGGTGAGGAAACAACGAGCTGCTCACTGCTCTCCGGAGCCGCGGGCTGCAGTCTCCCCGGGAGCGGCTGTCCGAGCAGCGTTCCTCGGCGCCGCGGGGGTTGACGGTAGCGCTGACTGAACGCGTCATCACGGGCGGCTCAGTAGGTCCGAGCGCTGTGTTGGTATGCAGCACCCTCGCTGGTAGACACACCCCGTGTGTTCGTTAGCTGTTCGAGTCACTGAGCGATTCCTGCCCAGACCGCGCTCGTGTGATTGTGTTGGTCTTCGTTATGCGCTTTTGAGCACAAGCTCTCCTCTCATAGGTTGTGTATTTCGTACTCCAGATCTGTGTTTGCCAAGAGTTACTCGGAGAACACGGACTACAGCTGCTCTCAAGCCTCTCAGTGGTCATTCAAGCTAAGTATAGGACGAAATCTTAAAGGAATACTCCACAATTTTTGAAAATAGGCGTATTGTCCAACTTAAACAGCGGAGTCCCACAGGTTTTGAGTCCCTTCAGCTGCTCACTTTTAGCTTAGCATAGATCGTTGAATCAGATTCGATATGTTTCCTATTAAAAACCTGACTGCTCTGTAGTAACGTTATGTACTAAAACTGGTGGAGGAGGAGAAGATGCGATGTTCTATAGTCCCGTCCCGGCGTAATAATCAAAGAACGGACGTATTCTGCCGTACCCTGAGTGCAGCCTGTAGGAAAATAGTCCCCAGCATCTAAATGAGAAACGTATCAAAACTCTTTGGTCATTTTTGAGCTCGATGTTTAATGTTGGTGTGATTCACAACCAGTGGCGGAGCCAGAAAATTTTTCCTGGGGTGGCCAGGGTGAGATCACTACTCACATAGGGGTGGCCATAAG
>JAUYWG010000011.1:151167-162043 GCA_034779775.1 Enteromius afrohamiltoni
AGCAGGTAAGTCTAGACGGAATGATACAGGTGAAATTTGACGGAGAATTTTGAAAGGACCCACGTACCTGGGGTTTAGCTTGCGGCAGGGTAGACGGAGTCGCAGGTCCCGGGTGGAGAGCCATACCCACTGTCCTGGCTCATAGGAGGACTGGGTCGCCGGTGCCGGTTGGCCTGGTGGGTGACCCTCCGAACAGCGCTTTGGAGATGGACATGGGCGGCCTCCCAGGTCTGCTCGCTCCGCTGCAGCCAGTGGTCGATGGTGGGCAGGTCAGAGGGTTCGCCAGACCAGGGGAACAGGGGAGGTTGATAGCCCAGGACGCACTGGAACGGTGTCATCTGGGTGGCGGCCTTGCGGAGGGAATTCTGGGCGTACTCGGCCCAAATCAGGTACTGGCTCCAGTCCTCCTGATGGGTGTGGCAGTACGATCTGAGGAACCGGATCAATTCCTGGTTCATGCGATCTGCTTGTCCGTTGGCCTCCGGATGGTACCCTGACGTGAGACTGACATTAATCCCCAAGTGTGTGCAGAACGCCTTCCAGACCCTCGAAGTGAACTGGGACCCCCGGTCTGACACAATATCCTCTGGTAGGCCAACATTTCTGAATACTTGATCCATGAGGGTTTGAGCGGTTTCCCAGGCCGTGGGCAGCTTAGGTAGGGGAACCAAGCGGCAGGCTTTGGAGAACCGGTCGATTATGGTAAGGACCGTAGTGAAGTGGTTGGATGGGGGTAAGTCGGTGACGAAGTCGACCGCCAGGTGGGACCAGGGCCTTTGTGGCACAGGTAGGGGACACAGTAGACCAGCGGGTCGTTGCTTGGAGGACTTGGTGGCCTGACAGGTTGCGCATGCTTTTACGAACTCCGAGACATCCGGGGAGAGGGTCGGCCACCAGAAGCTATTGGCTGCGATGTCGAGAGTCGCCAGGATCCCTGGGTGGCCTGCACTCGGGTTGTCATGTATCAGATGTAGTACACGGTCTCGTAAGGGTACGGGGACATAAGTCTTGTCAGGGGGGCAGTCGAGTGGAGCGGGTTCGTTCTCAGGTAACTATTACTGTGAACCTAACCTGGTCGGGAGTAGGTTTTATTCTCTAATCTAGAAGTTTCTGTCGGTCTCCTCCCCTTTTTTAAAAATGAAGTGGTATTTCTCGCTGTAGCCTTGGGCATTCAATGCCCACATTTCGGACACAAACAGAGAAGAAAGTTATGAGAATGGCTAGTCCTTTTTTGGAGGATCACATAGATGAAGAGGCTCTATTCATTCAAATATTTACGTTGGGCAAGGATTTTAGACCCAGAGTGGATCTTTTTGTCTTTTCCCTTGTAACGGTGGTATTGTGTGGTTGAGCTATCCGGGATAATTGTCAAAAATTCATGACAAGTAGATATAGAAAAGATGGCGCCAGTGTGTAAGGCCTGCCATCCACTGTCTGTTGTGCTGATAGTTTGTTTTAATGTGTTTTATATTTGACATTTTACAAAATGCCTCTTCACTTTTAACTTATGATCGCCAAACACTATTCGACATTAAAGTCATCACTGAAGAGCCACTCCGTGTCCCTAAAAGTGGTTCACAGTTTGCAACTCCTCCCCTGTCGAATATACCTGACTATCTGCGTCGGCTGCCTGGTCCTTTGCCGGACGGAAGCGCAGCAAAAGACGGGGAAGGCGTGGAGGTTTTGCGGTCAAGATCATGCTCCTCTTGACCGAGGCGGATTGTCCACCTCACATGAGCCTGCGTGCCTACCTGAGGGGGATCGACCGCTTTGTTGTGGGGTGCGTACTAGAGCCGCTACATGCGTGGAATATACAGATTGTTGGGAATTCGCTGGATCAATCTCCAAGGAATTATTTTCCCGTGTACGCTGAGGTGGCATGTGCTCCAGTCAACTCCGTTCTCTTTCCGGGCTTCAGAGCGGACTAGCGAGTCACGAGAGGTCAGGATGTCGTTGATTAATGCCAGGTCAGTGTCAAATAAGATGGCTATCATCAATGACTTTTTTAATTCACGTACACAAGACTTTCTGTTTATCACAGAAACCTGGCTCACCCCAGGGGACCTGAATCCGTTCACTGAACTGGTACCTTCTGACTGCAAAATGTTTAATTCTCCTCACTCTCGGGGGTCGAGGTGGCGGACTTGCTTCTATTTATAAACAGAACTTCAGCTGTCGGATGTTAACAACAGATGTCTATTCCAGTTTTGAACTGAAGTTATTTGTTTTGGATCTGGATAGTCCGTTGGCGATATCAGTTATTTATCATCCTCCTCAACCATATAAGGACTTTATAAATGAGTTCTCAGACTTTTTAGGATAAATGATCCCCAATTTTGATAGACTTTTAATACTTGGGGATTTTAACATACATCTATGCTGCCCAACTAATTCCTTAGCTAAAGAATTTTTATGCCTTATTGACTCTTGATTTGACTCAGCTGGTGAATGTGCCAACTCATATGCATGGTCATACTCTGGACTAAGTGCTTTCTCATGGTATTTCTCACGGTCTCATGGCCGTTGCATGATTTTGTAATAGACAACCATCCTATTTCCGACCACAAGCCTATTATGTTCAGAGTCCCCACAAATGTGAAATATTTGAGACCTACTAAGGCTGCTCGTTGGTCTCGTAGGTTCACAACAACTACATACACTGAGTTCTCAGCTGTTTTTAATGAAGTATCCCAGTCATCTGGCTTAGTTGATGATGACTGGAGTGGTGTTGACTGTCTTAATCATTTTTGTAACGTCTGGTGTGGGTGATAGAAAGCGCCGGAGACGTGGAGTATAAAAACATATAATTCCTTTTAATGATAAGGCCAAAGATCGTCACAAAACCAAAAGGACACCAAACACACTCATAACACATTCATTGACAGACCAAACTGAATACAAAAGACATGGGTTTTATACACAGCATGCTAATTACAAGACACGACACAGCTGGGGAAAAACAGGTGGAAGGAAATCAACCAATAATCACAAATGACACAGGAAGGACCAAATAAGGGCAAACAGGAAGACATGAACTGAAACTAAACTGAAACCAAAACAGGAAGACAAGAAAATGAAACAAAGAACAGAACTAAACAGACAATAATGTTACAATTTTAATATTATTTCCGCTAATATTTTAGATTTTGTGGCTCCGAAAAGAGTCAAGCAACAAAAACTAAAGGGTGAGCCATGGCTCAATGATGACACTCAGGCTCTACGACAGGGCTGCAAAAGGGCAGAAAGAACATCCAACATCCATGTACATCCACTTTTAAAAAAGCCTAATTGAGATCCATCAGTGCTGTGTAATTTTAGGCCAGTCTCAAACCTCTCTTTATGTCAAAAATTGACATAAAAAGAGAACATTTTGCTTCTCCAATATATGGGTTATGGGTTTTCTGCATAACAACAATATCTTTGAGGTGTTTCAATCAGGATTTAGGAAAAAACATTAAACAGAAACAGCACTGCTTAAAGATTTAAATGACATTTAACTGTCTCTTAATGCTGCCAAACCTGTTGTCTTAGTACTGTTGGATCTGAAGGCAGCATTCGGCACAATCGACCACTCGGTTGGAGCAATGGGTGGGCATCCAGGGGAATGCATTAAAATGTTTTGATCAGGACTGTGAAAGGGTTATTCATGCTTTTATATCTCTGAAGCTTGACTACTGCAATTCCCTGTATATAGGTATTAACCAAGAAGCTCTTAATCGACTGCAAATGGTACAGAATGCTGCCGCTAAGCTCCTTACTGGCGTGCGTAAACGAGAGCACATTACCCCAGTTTTAATGTCCTTACATTGACTCCCAATTCAATATAGAATTGATTTTAAAGTTCTCTTTCTGGTTTTTAAAACACTGAATGGGTTAGCACCTCTGTATTTATCAGAATTAATATCTGTCCATATTCCCAGACAGTCTCTCAGGTCTTCCATACCAGAGACTACTAAATGTTTCCTGGTCTAAATTAAAATCAAGAGGTGACCCCGCGTTCGCAGTTGCTGCTCCAAAACTTTGGAACAGTTTACCTATGTCCATTAGATCTGTCTCCACACTGCAAAACTCAAAACCTCTAAAATAGAAAAATCTATTTTCAATCGCTTACAACTGTAGCTAACTGCAATTTGACAGTGTTGGTCTGTGCTGTATTTCATAATGTTTTAAATATTTATATGTTGTTGATAGTTGACTGCCTGTACAGCACCTTGGTCAACAATTGTTGTTTTTAATGGCGCTATATAAATAAAATTGAGATTGAAACCAATTTTTTTTTCTTTTTTGGGTCTAGTAAAGTTTGAGAGCTGATATATGCATTAAAGCGTGGTCTAGCGGTTTGGATTCAGTGTCAGCATACGGGACGACCTGCTTCCTGGATCCATCGGAATTTTTTTTTTTTTTTTTTTGCTTAAAGTAAAATAATTGTTTTAGGCAACCACCGTTACACCCCATAATGTTACATTTTTGTTTGAGTGTTAAAGTTTTTCGTTACTATCAATTAAGTTACATATATACACAATCTAATCCATTCTTGCGTCACTAACATTGCCAATCGTGGCGTCTTTGCTAATTGAAGCTTTCTATATCAGGGATGCGGAGTAATTAATGCCACTGTATGCATTGCATGTATTTAAAAAAAAAACCTTGACATGCTCAAACCTTACCTGATTGAATTAGATTTTTAAATTTCATTTTCAGCTGCTGCCATGTTCTTTTAATACCTACAGGATTGCACCTACATCACAAAACTATGTTATTGAATCTAATTGTAATTAAGTTTTACCTTTGATATTACAAAAAATATGATTACCTTATAATAATATGAATAAATAATATTAATATTAGCTTCAAATAATTAGCCCACTGACCTTCAACTGGGACATATACTGTAACTAGATTAATGGGATTATTATTCGTTCTAAAATTTTTAGTACTGCTTACATTCTAAAGGTTATATCAACCTTGTCCACTTGATCAATAAAAAGACAGACACATAAGTGCACTTTTAAATCTTTTAAAATCTTTATTAAACATTTCCACTGAACATTAATTTAATATGCATTTTTGTTTGATCAAATTTGTTGTAGAAACTATGCAGTAGCCTATTTTATTTCAAGAGTTCATGCTTTCCTCATGAATAGTATAGCTGGTTTGGCGTGCTGTCAGGGGAGCGAGCCCGGGAGAACGGTGAACCCCGAACCCTAGTGGTATGAACCCTATTGAGGGCAGGGTTCGAAGTTTGGCTTGGTCCCTTACTGCTCCCCTGGGGGACGTGAACTGAATAACGGTGGAGAAGGAGAGGAGGTGGGATGCTTGAAGCGAGATGTGGATGGAATGAAATCTGGGGTTTATATAGTGAAAGGGAAATGAGGTGATTGGAAGTTGGTAAGGGGACTGATTAGCTGATGAGCCGCCAGCTGTGCGGGATTAATCATATCGTGTTCCTCTCAAAATGCCTCATGTAATTTAATGCAATTTTATCTAAAAAAACTTGACGGCCAATTCCAAACTTTTTAAAGTGAAAAGTCAATAAACATCACACATTACATTACTTATTTTTTATTATACTTTTATTACGAACGTAACCCACATTCCCTAAAGGAGGGAACGAAGACGTTACATATGGGAACTCGCCAGAGAGACCAATCTGCTTTGAGCTTTTACTAAAGGCCAATGAATATTGGAGTGCACTGATTGCGCTCAAGTGAACCTCATCACTGCATGAGTATAAGAGGGCACGCGCACAGTGCACATGCAGGTTTTCGCTGAAGAGCCGTTGCCGGCATCATCGTGACCCTAGAGATGTGGCAGGAGAAAGTGTAACGTCTCCATTCCCTGGGTTCCCTGGAACAGGCCACACTCTAGGGCTGCGTTAAGCGGACATCCCCCCGCCAACTGGCGAGACATTTTTTGCATTTCCAGTTCGTTGGCAGAGGAATCTGCACGTAACCTTCTCAACCTCCCCACGGCCTGTATGAGGGGCAGAGTTGCTTTAAGTGGTGCTGAAACAAGCGGCTGAGGGCGGAGCTCATTAAGTTTTTTCTAATGCTTTTTCATGCGGGACAAGAATTTTCAATATATCGATAAGAATATGGATATAATTGAAGGGAAAAACAGCCTTATGTAGACCGTGGAGATGTTTTCGCCACACCTCTGGCGAAGGAGACCAGAGGAAGCACAGTCGAAGCTCTAGACCGACTGCGGGGGAGGGAGGACTCAGGTTACGCACATTGAAGGGAACACTGAGATGTTTAAGCGCGGGTTCCGTGGAAGCGGTGCAGCAAGCCGGCACCAGCTGGTCTTCTCACTCACCTGCTGTTCTGATCCAGGACACGAGAAGACACGGCCTCTACGCGGAGGTCATAGAACCTGGCGAAGGTGTTGGGTGTCGCCCAGCCCGCAGTCGATTTAGAGGCGCAGCGCGTGTACAGGACACAATAACTCTAAGGCTGGGTCTGCCTCCTCCCAGGGCAGAGCTTGCAGGTTCACCACCTGATCGCGGAAAGGCGTGGTGGGAACCTTGGGCACATAGCCGGGCTGGGGTCTCAGGATAACGTGAGAATCAGCCGGGCCGAACTGAAGGCACTCTTCGTCAACAGAGAAGACTTGCAGATTCCCTACCCTCTTAATAGAGGCCAGCGCGATGAGAAGCGCTGTCTTCAGTGTGAGAAATTTTATTTCTGCGGACTGAAGCATCCCAAAGGAGCCAGCCGCAGCCCGGCTAGGGCGACGGCCAGGTCCCAAGAGGGCAAAAGATGTGGTCTCGGGGGGTTTACCTGACGTGCATATTTGAGGAATCTGACGATGAACTGATGCTTTCCCAGGCACGCGCCCTCTACTGCGTCATGATATGCGGCTATGGCAGCGACATATACTTTGAGAGTTGAAGGGGACAGCCTGTGCTCCAACTTCTCTTGCAGGAAGGAAAGCACAACTGCAATCGTGCATCTCTGTGGGTCCTCTCCACGGGAGGAGCACCATTCGACGAACAGACCCCATCTCTGAGCGTTAGCCTGCCTAGTAGAAGGGGCTCGTGCTTGAATGATGGTATCTACAACAGCGCTGGGAAGGCTGGAGAAGTCTGCCGTCCACGTGCCGTTCCACACGTGGAACTTCTAGAGATCAAGACGTGGGTGCCATATGGTGCATATGGAGGATTTTCCAGGGGATTTTCCAAGGAGGGGCTGTCACGAGGAACGCGAGGTCCGCAAACCACGTCCAGGAGGCCCAGTAAGGCGCTACCAGCAGGACTTGTTCCTCGTCCTCCCTGATCTTGCACAGGGTCTGTTGAGCTGAGACATACGGCAGGAGCGTAGACCATTTTGTTTGTTGATGTACACAACAGCTGCAGTGTTGTCCGTGCAGACATCTAGGCAGTTCAGCATGGCCCACGCACGCTGGTGGTGAGGCGGGCGGTCATATCGATCAAGTCCAGCTCCATACCAAGATAAGAGATCCTCTGCACTGGGGAGAGTTTGCTCTTCTCTCGGTTGACCTACGCGTCCTTGAGGTCGCTGGCTGCAAACCAATTCATGTCAGTATGCGCTTCGGAGTGAGCATCTTGTAGCATTCTGAACCGTCACCTGGAGTTTCCCCAGGCGTCTCGGCGTGGCGGCCGTGAACTTACTACGGTCCAACGAACTACCACAGGAAAGTGCGAGGGGAGCCTGCTCATGAGTGAGAGGCGGGTCCTCAACACAGCCAGGGTCATCCGCTCGCAATGAGCGCAGTGACCCTCCATGAATGCTGCCTGAACGTGTTCTCAGCCCAGACACGACAGACAGCGCTCGTGACCGTCCATCGTGGTGAGGTAACTTCCACACACAGAAACGCACGGCCGGATCGACATCCCGTTACAGAATGCGTCACCAACCGTAGGAAAATTGCTCTTTTTCCTGGTCGCCCAGGGAAGACCCAAACGCGGCAACTCCGTGCACTCAGGGGTCTATGCTCACTGGATATACCGAAGACTGGCACAGCCGGCCTTGAAAAAGGCCACCAGCTCGCAGGATCCGCTGACAGAGTTGATTGACCTTACTTAGATGCAGGGTATACCTAACGCAGGCGCACACTTCATTATCAGTTGTTTTTGCTTAAACCCACTTCTAAATCCCCTCTGTGCCTTGCATTAACCAAAATCATGACAGCTTCCTTAGAAATATAATTGCGCCCATGTCCGTTTCATCCCGTCCCGCATGTGCGCGCACACCAAAGTCAGGATGCAGACAGTGACATAAATGTCGCATACATGCACAAGAGCAAGTCATTTGTCACCCATTATATCACCCAATAAGTAAATCGTTTTGTCGTACCACTATCTGCACTGACCAAAATGAATAGGGTGCTTTCCAATAAGCAAACCGTTTTGAAAAAACATGTTTATGATCTGCCGCTGGCCTCTTTGTCGCTACTTAAAAAAAAACAAAAAAACATTTTTTTCTAAATGAACTTAATAAAACAAAAGAAAACTAAATGAAATATAAACACAGAGGACAAAATCATGCCACATTTCCACTGTTGGGCCAGTAGCCTCACTCCTGTAAAACCTGCCCTAAATATGCCTTCACTTGACCACGTCACACATACAAGGTTACCTCAGCGATAGCAAGATTAATTAAATAAATCGTTCTACAAAATACAGTATATATTAGAAGCTGTCCTTTATGTCCTTGATGTCAATCAGGATAGTTTAAAAAAGCCCAGCTGAGCACTACCAGGTTAGCTGAGCTCAAGGTAACATCTACCTACAGTTACTTCATGTCATAGTTGAATGTTGATTCACAGATTCATTGTCTCTGGCTGAAAACTCTGAGTTACAGTCTGTACTGCTGCTGCAACCAAAGAAACTACGCTCTATCACCCGCTCTATGGAGGAAGCCCATTCACTGGAGTTAGATCTTCACTTACCACGACACTTAACATCACAAGAGCACACGATCTCTCAGCAATCGTCCTTCACCACCTGAATGTGAGATTAACAACATACTTACTTGTGTTTGAGCCATTCAGAGATCGCTTCTAAAACTTACTGTTGGAAAAGGATATTAAGTTCAGGAGCTTGTTCAGGAGATCACAGGAGGAACGAGTTGGAGATCACACTGAAATCACCCTTGACTGTCACAAGGACTTGCAGTTTATCTGAACTACCTTTTCTACTTGTTTCATTTAATAATTTATCAAACTTACTTTCATTTTACAGTCTCCTTCGTTCTGAGCGTTACATTTATATATCATGAAATATCTTGATTCACACCTTTATAGATTATGTTAGTTAATATGTAGTGGGTGATGGTCAAAGTAAGCCTAATAATTTTGTATATTAACCATACATACTGAATTAAGGAAGATGTGGAATGTATGGTCAGACTGAGTGTCCAATAGGGTATAAGTCTCTAAGCAGTAGTTGCTGTTTCTCAAGTACTGTACTGTTCATGTCTTCAGCAAAACCTGTCAGTTGCTGGTGAACCGATCTGGGTACAGCATATCTGGTAGTGCATATGGTAGTGTTCACCAAGCAGCACTCAGAAAGTCAGATTTTTAAACTTCATGGAGGGGCATAAAGGTGTCTGGGATTACTCTTGTAGAGAGTCCTGAGGTTACACTGAATGGCTTGATGTGGTCTTTCAACAGTGCCAACATATCTTTTGTTACTGTATCCACAGAACTCTCTGATCTCTGCTTAGTCTGGCATAATAACTTAATAAGTGGTCGTGATCATTGATTGCAGTGTCGGCGGAACAACTTTCTGTCTATGGGCTTGTGGTCAAATGGCATGTCAATGCCATCTTTCCAGTGTGTCAAGGAAGATACTTGTGGCTTTTATAGGTTATCTATAGTTGGGTCTCTATGATCTCACCTTCTGTGTATGGGTTCTTGCTTGCTTGCTGTGGATTAGAACCTGGTCCTATCTTCTTGAGCTTGTAGTTCACACTCTAATACTCTCGCATATGTGATTGGTATTGATACCTCTGCATTCACTACCACAAATTAATGGCCGTCAGATAAGTATTTGAACAATGCAAATGCACTTCATCTAATGCCAACATAATTTTCTTGTCTATTTAAAAGAATGTTGTGGTTGATAGTGTCAAAAATGGGTGTGGCACTAATGAAGAGATAGAACCATGATCAAATGATAAGAGCAGGTAATTGGCTTCTCTGATGGGCGCAATCTCAGTACTATGAGAGTTTAAATCCTGACTGGAAAACCTCACAGATACCATTTTTGTTTAGAAAGGAACATAGTTGTGATGATACTACTTTTTCTAATATCTTTGACAGAATAGGGAGATTTGAGATCGCTTTAAGTTTTTTTTTTTTTTTTTTAATAACAGCCAGTTTATTTTATTTTATTTTTTGTACATATCCTAATGACAATAACAAATTAATAATATTCAGAAGAAAATCTATAATTTCTGTTTTACAAAACAAACTGTAAAAGTGAATGAATGATTGAATTAATTAAATAGTTAATTAATATGTACATACATTTTGCATGAAGAAAGAAAGAAGTACATACATACAGTGCATGCATACACAAACAAACCACTCTTTTTCTCATGTTCTCACAACATCAACCATGGACAGATAGAAGTGTCTGTTCCAAACAAAACTTCAGCCGAGGTGGATCATTTTTATGGCCAAAAATGCTGTGTGACAAAACACTGATTGCCTGACATGTGGAATGCATTTTCTAATCTGACAGGTATAGTCTTATTTCAACATACAAAAAAATCACCGTATTAGACTATAACTATATGAACCATGGACAGATTGAAGTGTCTGTTCCAAACAATACTTCAGCCGAGGTGGATCATTTTTATGGCCAAAAATGCTGTGTGACAAAACACTGATTGCCTGACATGTGGAATGC
>JAUYWG010000011.1:162143-172883 GCA_034779775.1 Enteromius afrohamiltoni
ATTTTTTAAACTGAGAGGTATAGTCTTATTTCAACATACAAAACAATCACCATATCAGACTATAACTACATGATTTATTTATTTTTTTTTATATTATATACAAATATATATATACAATACAAATATTTTTTGCATGTAATAAAATGTATTCATTTATATATTGCCAAATGTCAATCTGTTCATCTTTCTTCTCAGCCTTAAAGTGTGTATGTCACTTGTGTGTAAACCACACTTGTGAGACAGAGGCAGAAGGAGCATGTTGGAACTCAGTAATGCTCATAAATGGGAAGGAGGAGGCCGTGAAGTCTTGCCTGTCCCCATCAGAGCTCAAAGGTCAGGTGTTCTGCTACAGCTCCTGGAACGTCTCCAAACGCAATTGCTGCTTTACAGACTTCTGCAACAATAAGACACTACATCTCAATCCAGGTATTTCAGACCATTTGCATCTTATTCATAAACTGTCTTGTTCTAAAGTTCTATATTGGCATTAAGTATTTGTTAACATATTTGTTTTGACTGTAAGGCTTTTTGTGCAGTAAATGGAAGCCATCAGTGTCTTAAAACCATCATGTATTGGTCTTTCGATAACGACAGGTTTGGAGGTGTTGATCCTCTTCTTCCAACATGACATAACAAGGCTGGCTAGGTTACTAGCAGATAGCCGAAGGTTATTAATACTGTGTGTAACCTAGCTGGGCAGTTAATATCCTCTGAGCAGCTGTTTAACAGGTCACTGTTAGCTTGAGACTGGTGCACCAGAGAAAAGGTCAGCAAAGCGTGTCATTGTGCCTTACCATTTCAGAAACAAACAAAAATAAATAAATTAAATTTGAAAAAAACCTTTAAAAAAGTAATTGTGTTTTTCCAATTAACTAAAAAATTGTTTCCATAAAACCATATTCCAGTCTTGGCCATTGAACAGTGTTTTATCTGCTTCTGTTGTTGAGCAAATACATTTTCATAGTTATTGGTGCTGGAGTTCATTAGGTTGTAGGTCAACCATTGTGAAACTTAAGGCTCTGTTGAAAATGTGATCACAGAGTCTATAATATCGCAGGGCAAATAAACTACAATTACTGTGACAATGGTTACTGCAACTGCTGCATGTTTCAGGGTTGCATAAGATTGCAAAGGGTTTAAAATATTAGAGCAGATGAAAAAAAAAGTAGTTGTTTATTTACAGGCTATTTAAAGGTTGTTTTGGTTCTGACAAGCAAGTTGTACAATTTCAAAACTATTAGTACTCATCTCACAACAGATCATTAAAATTCACATTTTTAAACATTTAAGCATGCTTTTAATGTGTTAGTACAAAATAAAACTACAAAGAGTTTCACAGAACAAAATAAGTGTTAACTGTTTTTACTGTAATGAAAGCATGAGGTCAGGTTTTGAAGGACTGACTAGCAGTCTATGATCAGTTGGAATTTTTGCATTAGGAGTTTTGAAAATGTACACCTTTGCCTGGCATTTCCAATAAATAACAGAATGAAATGTTGCCATATTCATGCTCATGATTTAGGATAAAACAGAATGCAGTTTTTATTTGAAAATTTTATTTTCTATTTGAAAGTGTCACAAAACATCTAAGAAGCAATGTTAATATTGCTTTGTATAAATGTTGACACTGACAAATTTCTTGTAAAAAATTTGATTTACTTAACCTGAACAAATTTAAGAGAAAACTTGTTCCCTGTCATCATTTCACTCGTACTGCGTCTGCTAAGACGCTTATGGGGAAAACTCCTTTTTTCCCCCTAACTGAAGCCTTATTTAATCACGCAGTGAAACTTGCTTAACCAATAGGCAAGCGACGCCTAAAGCGAGCCAATGGACGCCGTGGCGCGAACTTAGGCTATAAGAGTGAGGGCGCCTGAGCCTTTTCTTCAGATTATTCTCCTGTCACTTTGCAAAAACACTCCGAGTTAAGTGATATCATGCCGGCACAGCCCCCGCGTGCTTCACTGCCTCAGATGAGAGACTTCTCCCGTCCTTTACCTTTCCGATGATGCCCGTCCCTCTGCTTCTGCGAGCGACCTGGTTTGCTTCGGCATTCGACAACCAGCTCATTCTAGCCCGGGACGGACGCGCATTCCGCATTCTTTTCCGCATTCTCTCGAAAGCTGTCTCCGAGCTGGGATTGGATTGGTCTCCTCCTCAGGAGCCCACACGGAGCCAGCTCGACGAGTGGTTCCTGCCGGGGCGCTCCCAAGTTCATGCCGAACTCACAAAGTCTTGGAACGCTTCGTACTCAGCCCGCCTTTGCAACCAAGCTGCTGCTGCCTTCACATCTCTTGACGCCGCTGCAGAAAAAGGATACGAGACGCTCCCACCGCTTGACCAGCCCATGGCCGCTCAGCCAGTTTCAAAACGGTGTTTCAGAATGATAACCCTAAAGAAATTCCTCTAGCAAAAAAAGCCTTTAAAAGCCTTTCAGAGGATGCTCGGTCTGATGTCAGCAGCCTCATCGGTCCTGCAGCTCAGCCTTTTACACATGAGGCCTCTGCAGTTCTGGTTAAAGACTTGGGTGCCGCCGTGAGCGTGGCGCTCCGGCCGCTTAAAGCTCAAAGTGGACGCAGCCTGTGTCTCAGCTCTGCGCCCATGGAGAAGCACCCATTCGCTGCAAGAAGGTGTTCCCCTTTATGTGGTCAACAGGAGAAAAGTTCTCATGCCGGACGCCTCAAAATAGGATGGGGTGCGTTATACGAGGGCTTTCCGGCCGCCGGCCGTTGGTCAAAGAAGGACAGCATGCTTCACATCAACTGTCTGGAAATGATGGCGGTGGATTATGCGTGTCTGACATTCCTACCACACCTGAGGGACAGTCATGTCCTGGTACGCTCAGTATGTCGGTGGTTTCATACATAAACCATCAAGTGGGCCTTTCATCGAAACGCCTCCACATTCTAGCAGCATGCCTCCTGAAGTGGGCCCTGCAGAATTTCCGCTCGATAAGAGCGACGCACATACCGGTGTTTGCAACCAGGGCGCAGACATGCTGTCAAGAGAGCAGGTCGATCCATCAGAATGGACGCTCCACCCCCGAACAGCCCAGTTGATCTGGTTCATGTTCGGCAGAGCGGAGATAGACCTTTTTGCCTCAGACAGAAATACTCGCTGGATGGATGCTCTAGCCCAAGACTGGCCCAGACTTCCTCTCTATGCTTTTCCTCCAGCTCCTCTGATACCGCAGTTCATCAGCCGCGTCAGGGAGGAGGCAGACAAACTTCTGCTGGTAGCCTCCCTTTGAAGGAACCAGTCGTGGATTGCGGACTTATACGCAATGCTGACATCCCCTCCATGGCCCATTCCCCTGAGACACGATTTGCTATCTCAGGCTCAGGGCTCTCCACGTGTAGCCGCTTGACGGGAGCCTGTCATCCTCCCAAAGTGTGAGACGCGCCTAAAAATGGTCGGTGTTTTCCAGATGGTGCGCTGAGCACAATGAAAACCCACCCACATGTGACATATCTCTGATATTGTCTTTTGTACAGCACTTGCTAGATAGGGGTCGAACCCCTTCTACGCTTAAGTCTTATGTGGTGGCTATAGCAGCACACCGCAACCTCATAGCAGGACAAACAGTGGGCAAGGATGCCTTAATAATCCAGTTCTTAAAAGGAACTGGAGTGCCCTCACACTGTCCCTATGTGGGACCTGCCAACGGTGCTATATTTTTTTCCATCATTATTGTACACACATCACCCCATATTGGCAGAAAACACACAATTGTTGACATGTCTACAGATTATTAAAAATGAAAAAATGAAATATCAATTGCTCAGAATTTAGTAGAAGCACCCTTTTCTCACCTTTGCGAATTCAGCCATGAGTCTTTTTGTGAACGATGCAACAAGTTTTGTACACCTGGATTTAGGGATCCCCTGCCATTCCTCCTAGCAGATCCTCTCTGGTTCTTTGAGGTTGGATGGTTAACATTGGTGGAATGCTGCATTCATCTTTTCCTCGATTGCAACTAGCAGTCCTGTCCTTGCAGCTGAAAAACACCCCCACAGCATGATGCTACCAACACCATGCTTCACTGTTGGGACTTTATTGAACAGGTGATGAGCAGTGACTGGTTTTCTCCACACATACCGCTTAGAATTAAGGCCAAAAAGTTCCATCTTGGTCTCATCAGACCAGAGAATCTTATTTCTCAACGTCTTTAGTCTTTCGGGTATTTTTTTAGCAAACTCATGCAGACTTTTATGTGTATTGCACTAAGGAGAGGCTTCCGTCGGGCCACTCTGCCATAAAGCCTCAACTGGTGGAGGGTTGCAGTTATGGTTGACTTTCTACAACTGTCTCTTATCTCCTGACTGCATCTTTGGAGCTCAGCCACAGTGATCTTTGGGTTCTTCTTTACCTCTCTCATCAAAGTTTATCTCCCTGTATAACTCAGTTTTTCTGGACGGCCAGCTCTAGGAAGGGTTCTGGTTGTCCCAAACGTCTTCCATTTAAGGATTATGGAGGCCACTGTGCTCTTATGCTATGTTCACACCAGACGCGACTTGTGCGAATAAATCGCGTGAACATTTTAAGTTTACTCGCTTCATTTGCACGTACAACAGACGCAAACTGAACCACAGACAATGTCAGAGGCATCTTACCTGGGCTGCCCAGTGTTCCAAAGTCCTCTTTTTTTTACTTAATCCTTAAAGCCCTTAATAATATTTTATTTAAAACTGGTGTTTATTGGTCCTGCAGCTGAACTCATCTTTAAAATGCACCTCTCTGAAAAATGTGCTTACATCTTCTGCTCTCCATTTATCTCTGCAGATACTCTGTGAAGTTTCTTTCATTGGCTAAAAGTCATTTGTGTCCCAAGTGGACTGACTTACCGGCTGTTTTAGTAAACAGGGGAGGATGGAACATGGAAAATATGTTATGAAATACTTTACTCTGGTTGTTGTCATTGGTGACCCTGTACAGATGTGGACAGTGTGGTAATTTCAAAAACTCAACTTTTTCCAAGACTTTAATGCTTACATAGTTTGTATAGTTGTTTAAAGAACTTGTTGCAGTGCATTTATGCTAGAAAGTTTGGTAACACTTTCTATAAAGCCTGTATTTATAATACATTATATGGGTATTCTTAAGGTGTTATAAAGAAAGCATAATGCATTATAAAAAAAATTATAATATGTTGTGTCAATGTCATGAATATTCATAAGAACATTTTTAATGTGTTATAATATTTACTCATTTGCAATTATAAATTTAATAAGTATGATCATTTAAAACACAATGTACATGATTAAAATGGATTATATAGTAAAATATATATGATATATAATACATAGTTATATTTCATTATGTCTCATATCTTGCCATTTTACCTAATTTACTTTTTCAGTTGAAGTATTAGCTAGCTCACATTAGTATGAAGGTAAAACAGTAGCAAAACTCGAGAGCTTTCTAATTTGAACGTGAGAACTTGTAAAATTAATATTTGTATTTGTAAGTTGAAATTTATACTCACAGCTCTGATGTGAAAAGCTGCATCTATCGATTTGCACACATAGACAATACTCAGAACACCTGTGTTTTGAATTCAAAGTTGCAGATTAATAGTTACAAATGCGTAAAGTGTCATTCACATAAACAAAAAATAAACACATAAACAATAAATTTCAACTTACAAATACAAATATTAATTTTACAAGTTCTCACATTCAAATTAGAAAGCTCTCGAGTTTTGCTACTGTTTTGCCTTCTTATATCAGCCTCATTATTAGCCTCACAGGAAACACTCAAATAGCACCTAAGACGCTATAAGGTACTGCACAGATTTTAAATAAATAATGTCAAGAAATTATATAGTCCTTTATAAATCAAGAAGATTTAATATGGTGTTTATCGTATTAAAAAATAATACTCTTAAATTATAATCACAAATACGTAAATATTATAATTGTTTTTTAATTGTTTTTATGATTATTCATGAGATGTTACAACAAAGTCTAAGGTTTATTATATTGCCTTAAGAAAACCCTTTATAAACCGCTATAAATACAGGCTTCATAGAAAGTGTTACCGTTTTTTGACCCACTAATTTTTAGATGTGTTTTGCTGAAAACAACTAAATTTAAAAACTGAATCTTGGTTTTCTCTGTCTCAAAGACAGCAGCTGAAAGTTATCTCTGATTCTTATTGCTTATGACATCTCACACCTCAGCCTGTGATTGACATTTTTCTAGTAAATAATTAATTAACTTAGTAAATTTTTACTTCATAATAAATGTTAAGTGAGAGTTTGTGAATGAATATTTCAGTAATGTGATTTAAAAGAAATATGTGATGCTTTGGTGGCTGAAATGCAGGTTTAGATAATGATCATTTTCTGTTTCATGTTTCATTCACCGTTTGGTCTGACTGGAAGGAGGTCAGATTTCATATCCAGTACATTTCGCAAACAGTTGTCTAACTTTTCTCCCCTGAGCTTCTGACACTCAAGCCGAGGGTGTGATCAGATGGGGTCATAGTGGTCTGGGATAGACAGGCCATAGGTTGCTTTTGCCAAAGCTGTCAAAAATATTTATTTATAATCTTATTATACTGGTTTGTCTGTTTGGCGTTCTCCTGAACTTTGCACTTTTAAAATATTTCTAGCATTATTTTCTAGTCTTTCTGTAACTTGCGATGCACTAATTCAGTATGATAGACAAACTCTTCTGGATATTAGGCAGAACACACAATCTGGTATCATAACTATGGACTATGGACTGAGAAAACTCAGTTGGGGCTCGATTGCTCCTGCCTGCTGCTCTGCTGAGAGTTTGTTGTGAGAGTTTGAGAGTGTTTGTAGCTCGGATACATAGCTGTTGTATTTTTGTCTATCACTCTCTGTTGTTTAAAGTGATAATATATAACTTAACTCCCTCAATATTTCCTAATGTATATCAAACCTATTTATATCAAATATATATATCAATATAATCAAACCTGCCAGTTAGCTTGTCATTCGCGTCTTCGCTCGCATTACACTCGCGGATATTATTGCGGATATTTCTTGTTTAGTTTAGTTTTTTACATGTTTATCAAACAACAGTGGTAAATTAATAATTGTTTGGTTCCAGCAGCAGTGTCCATGCAGCAGGGCAATTGGGTGACTGTGAGACTGTATAGTCACAGGTCAAAAAAACGCTCTTTTGTTCCAATCAGAATATTAATCAGATTTTCCCAACTCAGTGATGCACCCACTGGGAAACCTGATGAAAGAGCTCCAGTAATTGGCGATTCTATTGTACGGAACGTGAAAATAGATACACCAGCCACCATAGTCCAATGTGTTCCGGAAGCCAGAGCCCCTGACATCTTGGCAAATTTGAAAGTGCTGGCTAATGCTAAACTTAAATTCAGTAAGATTGTTATTCACGTTGGCGCTAATGATGTTGGACTTTACCGTTGGAGTTGGAGATCACTAAAAGTAATGTTAAAGAGGTGTGTGAACTTTCAAGTATGATGTCAGACACTGTAATATGCTCTGGTGCTCTCCCTGCTTACCGGGGTGATGAGATATACAGCAGACTGCTGGGTCTCAGTGACTGGATATCTAAGTGGTACCCGTATAATAGCACAGGCTTCATAGACAATTGGACGAGTTTTTGAGGTAGACCTGACCTGTTGAAAAGAAATGGTCTTCATCCCTCCTGGGGTGGTGCCGCTCTTCGATCTAGAAATATGGCACATAGTCTTAAATCTCATTCCGAACTGGAGCCCAGGTCAGGAAGTAGACAGACTGGATAAACTGACCGTCTGCTAGCCGGTTCACCTCACAGCAGTCAGTTAATTCTCAGCACATAGACACTCTTTCACCTAGATATTACACTATAGAGACTGTTCTCTGTGTCTATGTCTATTCCCCCGAACTAGAAAATACAGAAAACATCCAAACTAAATTAAGAGTAACAATTTAATTGATGTTCAAGAAATAAAAGTTGTTTATAAAACAGAGAAACAAATGATTAAGCTTACTTACTGAATATCAGATCTCTTTCTACTAAATCACTTTTTGTAAATGATTTGATCAATGATCATAACCTAGATTTGCTCTGTTTGACAGAAACCTGGCTTGTTTGAAATTATGGTGCTGCATGTAACATTATCCAGAGAAATGTGATAAATCCTGTGATGTTTGTACTGGCTACTGTATACAGGCCACCAGGACACCACACAGACTTTATTAACGAGTTTGCTGATTTTCTAAATGAGTTAGAACTGGCTGCAGATAAAGTCTTAATTGTTGGTGATTTTATTATCCATGTTGATAAAGAAAAAGATGCGTTAGGATCCACATTCTTAGATATGTGGAAATCTATTGGGGTTAAACAACATGAATCAGGACCTACTCATGGACGATATCACACTCTAGATTTACTGTAGTATTTTCACATGGAATTGATGTTAATGGTGTTGAAATTCTGCACCAAAGCAATGATATCTCAGATCATTATCTAGTCTTCTGTAAACTTAATATAGATAAACCTGTAAATTCTACACCTTGTTACAAGTATGGTAGAACCATCACCTCTACCACAAAAGACTGCTTTGAAAGTAATCTTCCTGATTTATCTCAATTCCTTAGCATGTCCAATAGCATAGAAAAACTTGATAATGCAACAGAAATCATACACTCTTTCTTTTCTAGCACTTTAGATACTGTTTCTCCATTGTGCTTAAGATAGCTAAAAGAAAACAGTTTGACTCCATGGGATAATGAGCACACTCGCACCCTAAAGAGAGCAGCCCAAAAAATGGAGTGTAGCTGGAAGAAAACAAAGCTAGAAGTGTTTTGTTTAGCTTGACGGGAAAATATGCTAACTTTCAGAAAAGCAATAAAAAGGGCTAGATCTGATTACTTTTGTCTCTATTAGAAGAAAACAAACATAACCCTCTGTATCTAGTCAATACAGTGACTAAATTAATAAAAAATAAAGCATCTTGTAATATTTTATTTCCAAGATTAATACTATTAGAGATAAAAGAGAAACTGTGCAGCTGTCAACTACAGTATTGCATCAGGTTGTGCACTGAGGAGAAAAATCCACTCATTCTCTACCATAGGAGAGGAAGAATTGTATAAACTTGTTAAATAATTTAAACCAACAACATGTACAGTATGTTAGACCCTATTCCATCTAAACTAATAAAAGAGCTGCTTCCAGAAGTCTTAGATCCTCTTTTGTCTATTATTAATTCATCATTATCATTAGGATATGTCCCCAAGGCCTTCAAACTGGCTGTTATTAAGCCTCTTGTTAAAAAAACGCAACTTGACCCCAAAGATCTAGTTAATTATAGGCCAATCTCAAATCTCTCTTTTCTGTCAAGAATACTAGAAAAGGTAATATCCTCACAATTATATTCCTACTTGGTATCTGTGAGGATTTCCAGTCAGAATTTCGACCATATCATAGTACTGAGACTGCTCTAATCAGAGTTACAAATGGCCTGCTTCTATCATTTGATTGTGGTTGTATCTAATTATTAGTGCTATTGGATCTCAGTCCTGCGTTCAACATTGTGGACCACAACATTCTCTTAAATAGAATAGAAAACTATGTTGGCAATAGTGAAAGTGCCTTAGCATGGTTCAAATCATACTTATCTGACCGCTATCAATTTGTAGCAGTGAATGAGGACGTATCATATCGATCACAAGTGCAATATGGAGTATGGTGTTAGCTTTCACTGTTATGCTGATAATACTCAGCTCTGTATCTCTTCTCAGCCAGTTGAAGCACATCAAATTGATAAACAAACGGAATGCATAGCTGATATAAAAAACTGGATGACAAGAAACAAGTGTTAATTATCGGTCCTAAACGCTCACATGTAATAATCTAGAACACTGTCTAACACTTGGCTGATGGCTGCTCTGTCAATTCTTCTTCATCAATTAGGAACCTAGGTGAAACTTTGAAGCAATGTTTCTAGCCTTTTTCCTTTTTTTAGAAATGTTAATTAATGCGTTTATGACCTTGAGATGAGAGTATTATAATGCTTTATTGGGTGGTTGTTCTGCACAATTGATAAATGGACTACAGTTCAAATTATATTTTTTTTTTTGTCACATTCACATACATGGTATGACATGAAGTGAAATGTATTGCACGACTGCCCGACAATTTGCCACAATAAGAAACCACTTAGGTGAGCAAAAGAAATAGAATAAAGAAATAAGTACAGTAATAAATATAAATATACTATAAAGAAAAAAATGCTAAAAAATAAACTAGCAATAAGATAAAAATAGATTAAAAATGAAGTAGAAATAGAATATGACTATAAATAAAGGAAAATAGAAATAGAATATGAATATGGCAATATAACTATATGAATTATATATACATACAATAAAACTGTATGTTAGTGTAAAGTGTCTGTGTGCTGTGCAGTGTAATAAAATAAGTGAGTAAAGAGGCATACTGAAGATAAAAGGTATGTAAATTCCACTCATTTATCTCCACGTAGCCATCTCCCAACTGTGAGTGTCAGGTAGTGCAAATTGAAAAAGACCAAAATTGTACGGAGTGAAAGTGTGCGGTGGATTAGAGTGAGGAGTGGTTTAGACTCCGAATAGCCTGCAGGAAGAAGCTCCTCCTCAATTTCAATTTCGGTACCAAAGCAAAACACAAAAACACTTTTATATAAGAGTACTTTTATTTAATCAAACAGCACAAACTATATTTCATAGCCTAGAACTGCTTTTCTGATGGACCGATTTTAAAGATA
>JAUYWG010000011.1:202466-220542 GCA_034779775.1 Enteromius afrohamiltoni
CATTTTATATATTCAGACTTTCATTCCATATATTCAGACTTTCATTCCATATATTCAAACTTTCATTTTATATATTCTGACTTCATTTTATATATTCAGACTTTCATTCCATATATTCAGAATTCATTTTATATATTCAGACTTCATTTTATATATTCAGACTTTCATTCCATATATTCAGACTTTCATTTTATATATTCAGACTTCATTTTATATATTCAGACTTACATTCCATATATTCAGACTTTCATTCCATATATTCATGTTTCACTCAATTCCATATTCTCAAATTTTCATAAATGGCATTCCATAATATGTATATATATATATGTATATGTATATGTATATGTATATATAAATTATTATCTCTTAAAGATTTACAGAGTTTGTACAATTATTTTGCTTTAAACCATCTACTAATGTTAATTCTTAAAATGTTAAGGTTAACTGGGGGAAAATATAAATGGATGTTTTCTCACAATAAATAATCATTGTTTTTGTCTTGTTGTTTTATTGTTTCAATCACCTTTATTACAATACCTTGTTATTATATTAAATTGGGCAGGATGCCATACAGAGAGGACATTATATAAGGTCAATTAGCTCTAGATGATGCAAATATTGGTAGGTGTCCTATAATTGCATGCCGCAGTGATAGCTGTTTTTTAGACAACAAAGTGTGCACATAATTTCTAATCTGTCATACCTATGCTAATTATGAAAATACCTCTTATTTTGATGGCCCATGCAAGACTGATTGATAGAGGATTGCTTGTATTCAATGAGGTGTTGGCACTCTTGGGCACTTGACAGGCTTTGCTAACTGTATAAATGGATTATGATTTCCACTTCCACACACTTCACCTTTACCCTCTCCCAACAGTGAAGAAGGCCATCGAGCTGAAGTCCAGAGGGGTGAAAATGCTCCCGAGCAAGGATACAAGTCATAAAAATGCAGTCTGTAAGTACACTTCTAACACAGTCCCCCACTTGAATCTAAGCAAACAAAAATCAAGAGTCAAAAAGGAAAAAGAAAAACACATGACAGTTCTTGCATGGTGTGAATTTTTGAAAACAGACAATTTTGAATCTTAGCATCACATATACCGCTTCATAAATTTGGGTTTTCTAACACAGCAATAGTATCATGAAGCTAATAATCAGTTAACCACCTGTAAACCATCAGCGCCATTTATAATGGGGTCTAAAACTAATACTAAACCTCTGTTTAGACTAACTAACACAAACAGGTTTTAAAGGCAGGGACAAAGGGTTAAAAGACTAGACGGGGGAACATTGATTGAAATCATAACAAATGGCATTAAATGTAAATATTGGCATATGCCATATGAAAAATTATACTTATGTGTCTTGTTGGTGAGAGGAATATGTTAACTCGCATTTACTTAGGATTTGGGTTTTCTAACACAGTAATAGCAGAAAACTACAAAAAAATGCTTTCTAAGACTAGATATTTTGTCTTGTTTTCAGCCAAAAAAAAAAAAAAAAATCTGAAATCAAGAAGAATTTACTAGACAAGAAAAAAATTACTTTCTTGTTAAAAAAATTAAGTTACTGTTTGCTTAGAACAAGCAAAATAATCTGCCAATCGGGTAAGCAAAATATTCTTATTTCAAACAGAAAACAAGATTATTTTACTTACCCCATTGGCAGATTATTTAGCTTTTTTCAAGTAAAATTCACTTAATTTTAGCTTGTTTGTTCTGAAAACAAGACAGTGATTGTTTCTTATCTAGAAAATATGAAAATTTGAGAATTTGTAGATATTTTGGCTGGAAATCTGGAAATTTGACAAAAAAAATCTTAGTCTTGAGCAGTAATAGTATCATGAAGCTATTAATCAGTTAACCACCTGTAAATCATCAGCGCCGTTTATAATGGTGTCTAAAATACTAAACAGCTTTTAACTTATAACTAGTGATCATAAACATGCATAAAACAGTATACAACACAAAAATAAAACAGTATACAACACAAAAACTATTTGTCTAGGACTGAATGAAAGAAGTAACTTCCTATTGCAATATGTGTCTGTTTTAGAGAGAATTACGTAGGAAGGGAGATTATCTGTCCATATTTAGGTCATAAAGTTTGTGTGATCTGGCAGAGGTATCCTGGTTACCATGGTACCATGGGCCTGGGGTCATTCACCGACATACTGGCATGCAGATTGTGTATTGGGTGAAGGGTCTATGACTATTAGTTAATGTAATGAAACGTTATTAATAGTTGTTGATTGTGTGTCTGGCTGTTTCAAATGCAACAAGTAGTCCTAATCCCTTCAATTGTCATGTTTCTTACATAACTCTGGTAGTTTCATATTGATTTAATAAAACTGTAAAAAGGCACCACAACACAATTTTTAAATGACAAAAGTTAAATTTTATTGGCTGAAGGAATGCTAATACAGGTATGTCTATGCCTGTATGTCTATGATAATCTGTACATTAGTAATTTAGAATCTCGGGATAAATGAAATAAAGCTAAACTGTTACATTCTCTTCAGTGCAACTGTATTATTTTCAGTCACTATCATGGCATTATTATTGTTTTCATTATGAGTTTAATAAAGATGCCCTTGATTATATTGTTAGTAGGATGGAGGAAGCCAAGGAACGTTATGCTGTATGGATGAGTTCACCCGTCTGCGCTTCGTTGAACAAGTTCTGAGGCAATTAACATTACAAAAGCTGCTGACTCTGTGAAGTACACCACTTCATTTGAGCCTCTGTAAAATTTACACAGTGTGCACGATTACAATAGCTTGTTCAGTCACTCATTGCATGCAACATGAGAGAGGTTGCCTAGTGTTTTCATGCCAAGGAGATTGCCATTTTACCAAAACAAACCAAATACCCAAAAATGCCAGTGTAACTTTTATAGTGTACCGTAATTGCATTTGGGCAAATTCTGTCTTATTTTTACAGAGCCAGATTTATATATACATGCTTTGTAATTAATTATAGACCATAGATTGTGGTGTTGTTATTATTGCTGCTTTCCATTTTCATTAAATTATTCAGTTTCACTTTATTTTGATGGTCCCTTTAACGTATTCTGTTGATTATAAATAAAATTGCACCTACATATCTACTAACTCTCAATAGAGTGCTAGCAGAGTATTAGTAGACTGGTTAGGGTTAGAATAAGTTGATATGTAATTGCAAAGTTACTTATAGTCAGTAGACTGTCTTTTGGGAAACCATCACAGTAAAGAGTTAACAGGTATTAATTGGAGAGTGTACTAATATTCTAATGAGAGTTAGTTGACATGTAGGTGCAAAGCAACCTATTGTCAACAGATTGTTCAAAAGCGATCATCAAAATAAAGTGTTACCAATTATTCTTCTTTAATATAGTCTATCATCTCTGAAAATATCTTGCCAAATTTCACTTGTTTAGTGCAGAAAAATAATGATTTATTGCAGCAAGCAGAAAAGACTGTATTTCTATTATATAAACTATGGCACGCAAAAATTTATTTATTTATTTTTGTCATGCCGTAGGCGTTGCCTGGTGTCTTGTCTGTTGTCTTGTGCCTGTGTTTTTGCTTATGTCTAGTTCCATGTGCTCTTGTTTACCTTTTGTAACCCCATGTTGTCCCTCGTTTAGAACTCCGCCCCGCTCTTTAGTGTTCACTCCTTGCCAGCCATGTGTCCATGGTTTTCCCCATTATCCCCATTATCATAATTGTGTCTAGTATTTAATCTTATTTAATCTTTAAGTGTCTTGTTCAATTCCCAGTTGTCTGTCGATGATGTTTTCCTGTTTGCCTGTGGTTCGTGCCGTCCAGCTTTTGTTTCAGTTTTCCTTTGTTTCTAAATAAATGTTCTTTGAATTGCATTCCTACCTTCTGTGTTTTCCGTGCCACTGGAAAAAGGCTTGTGGCTCACTTCACCAAGGCGCTCAGCCGTTACAGAGTGACAGACCACTAAAAAGATACCGTTCACAGTAGGACTCATTGCGCTCATGCTGAGAGCTCGTGTTTTTTTCCAGCTAGCCGAACGATCGGGTCTCAGAGACTCTGTCATCACTGCGGCGTTCATGAGCTCTGCACGCCAGTTCAGCCCCATAGAGCTGCTGGGGGGACTGAGGTGGAGATCGGCAGTCTTCCTCTGCCTGATGACGGTGCGGGCTCAAGCAGGACAGTCAGCCCAAGCCGCTCAGTCACCACCAGAGAAGCACACGAGTCGGCAGCGAGCACCTTCACAGAACGCGCACATCTTCATGGACTACAGTCTGCATTCACGGTTAGAGAAGCAGTGTCAGCCATCAGTTTTGTTTTCGTGACCCCAAAATGCCATGCTAAACTCCCGCGGTTTCAAATCCGCACATTATGGATCCTCCCTCACAACTCCAAACTCGCAAGGAATATGGGGTTCTATTAGTGCCAAAACCTATCCAGCCAGGAGAGCTGTTGAAAGCCCAGTCGATCCTGGTTTCACAGCCAGGAAAGCTGTCAGTTAACCCTGCGATGTCAAGCCCGCAAACAACGGGTTTTAATCACGAATCACGGCGAGAGGGGCCATGTTCCATCCAGTCGTCATCAGTGTCACAGCCAGGAGAACTGTCAAGGGCCCTCACTGTTTCCACCCAGTTATTAACGGTCTTAATCCCATAGCACGGTACTAGGGGCCGTGTCATGTCCAGTTGGTTCTGGTTTCGCAGCCAGGAGAGCTGTCACCCATCCTCATGGTTCTTAGCCCGCCAGTAATGGGTCCTAACCCTGTATGAGGAGCAGTGTCCAGAAGTGATGGTCTGCGATTTGGGTTCAGTGTTACTGGATCTGCCAGAACCGGTCTGTGATCTGGTCGCTGTCTGGTCGGCCCTGGAGGGCATTATTATGGACTGCTCGGCTCGGGAGGGCATTATTAGGGGCTGTTCGGCCCAGGAGGGCATGGTCAGAGACTTTTCAGCCCAGTAGGGTATTACTAGTGACTGTTGGACAGTAGTTCCAGAATGGGTATGCAGGAGAGTGTAAGAGGAACAACACTCGCACTCCCCTTGACTTCCCCGAGTCCCGTGTCCACGTTTTATGAGACGTGCAGCAAGTGTATAGCGTATAAATACAGTTCATGTACACATCTAACCTCCGAACCATGCAGCACATTCATTCTAAAATAATCTCTTTCCAATCGTTCATCCATAACATTTTCGTCTCGTTTTTATTTGTTAAATTTCAATAGTTTTTCGTCATAGTTTTTGTCATTTCAAATTAGTTTTCATTCGTTATCGTCTCATTATCATCGGTAAAAAATGACGCTGACGAAAATTATATATGATGAAAATTATTCATCAATGAAATTAACACTTGCTGTGCACTGCTGCTAAAGGTATCTAAAACGTCACCAGTAGTGTAGTGTTCATGTGAAATGTAGGACAGAGGGAACAAACAATCCAGAGCATCTCTGAGATTGGCTCATGTGTCACCGGCCATACTGGCTGGTAAGTTTTTATCAATACCCACCAAAATGATTTTTAACCTGCATTTGGTTAATTTCTAACCCTGGTATTAGTGCAGTATAGGGCTACAGGTCTCATTAAACCCTTGAATATAAACTGAAACTCATCTCACTTTAAAACAGCTTTTCTCAAAATCTCAAAAAAAAAACAAAAACTGTGTTGATTCTAAACGTCTCTCTTGTATAGTCTGACAAAGGAGTATACTTTACAGACTTGCACACTTAACTATTTGTGAAATGCAGCTTCGTGCTCATGTAACCTACTTCTCTCATTCAGCACAAAAACTTCTCTCATTCAGATTTGCAATGTAACATATCTGTTTAGTTTAATGCTAAGGGAGGGAAGGGACGGGACATGTGGCCAGGTATGGTTTTTCATGCTTTGTATTTATCCCATCCACATGCACACACACAGCAGTGAGAAGTGAAAAACCACGCACACACACTGTGTGGTTATCTCAACAAATTAGAATATGGTGACATGCCAATCAGCTAATCGAGTCAAAACACCTGCAAAGGTTTCTTCAAAATGAGTCTGAGTCTTCAAAATGGTGTCTCAGTTTGGTTCACCAGGCTACACAATAATGGGAAAGACTGCTGATCTGATAGTAGTATGGAAGACAATAATTGACACCCTTCACGAGGAGGGTAAGCCACAAAATTCATTGCCAAAGAAGCTGGCTGTTCAGAAGTAAAAGATGCACAAACAACCAAGCTATTATTGCTAAAAAAATTAATGTAATTTTTACTCTTTGGTTGCTAAATTTGGCAGTTGTTAGTTAAATGGATTGCAGCACCTTTAAGGGCAGCTCTTAGATCTTTGATTGGAATGGAAATTCACTTGGCAGTTATGTATTAAACGTTTACATGTGCATTATAAGAAAGTCTTTGACACATATTGAGGTGATTGCAGGGTACTATAGGAGGAAAATAAACGTCCAAGAAAAAATCAGAAAAGATCAGAAAAAAACAGACACCCGCTTTGATCTGAAGAATAACTTTCAAAACTGATATCAACAATCAAGGGAGATGACATTGGAAGACCACATCAAAAAGAAGGGCATGACAGGTGATCAAAAAGCCTCCCTCCACAAGTGAAAGCCTTGGGCTTTTTGCGCACACACACACGCACAAATGCACCACTTGTAAATGCATTGACCTTGCTTCATGATTCAAGTGTTTTTGGTTTGGTCAGGACCGATGACTTTACGTAAAGTGTTTTTTTGTGGGTTCTACATGTTAATTAACCATGTGTCCCCACACATCAAGTTAGACTTACTTTTCACTATAAAGACACAATATCTGTCTATCTATCTATCTATCTATCTATTATATAGTTTTACCCATACAGATCTAGGTTACTTGTTACTAATTGTCTCAAACTGAGGCTGAGACAAAGAACGAGCAAACCTTTTCATTATACCATAAACTTGGTTCTTGCATTCAGTTATTTTAATTAAAACCTATAAATGAATATTTAAAATATGGTGGTTCGGTGTGCCACTATTTAAAACATCAATAATATTTAATTTATTGATGTTGCATCCGAAATTGAAGTACATATCTTTATTTAGCACAGTCTGTGCTTGACCAACTGTTATAACCATTTAAACCAATCTTCCAGTTTAGAAATATAAATAAAACAGCTAGCATAATTTTCACTGTCGTGTAAGGCAAAGCACGGAGAGAGAGTCGCTGGAGCAAGTTAACCTTAGTTTAATATATACAATGAGCAAAGACAAAGAGTTACATACGCTATCCATAGAGGATGACAGACAAAGACTGGTACACAGGGTTCAACTTAAATAGGGAAGACAATCAACTTAAATGAGGGAGCACACCTGAAAGGAATATGTAATTAACAGAAACTAGGTCACAGGGAAAACCAAAAGCACATGGGGAAAACAGGCAACAAAGAACATAAACATGGGAATGTTACAATAATATAATAATAATAGTAATAATAAAGTGAAATGAAATGATAACAAATATAATATATCATCACGTAAAACAATAATAATAATTATAAATTTAAAAAAATATGGACAACATGAAAAATCATGTTCATCTAAAGATGGTCAGTGTTTCTTCTGAAATTAAGTCATCCATGCGCTCACCTAATGTGATTTTGCCCAGTAATTGAACTCAGAGGGATGTCAGAAAGTGAGGTTGTGTGAACACAAACTCACTGTGGCTTAGGAGGAAAATAGAGCGGGGAGAAACATGGGACATGCTTTGACCTTTCTTTGCTTTTTATGGGAAATAGCCTTGAGCTTACCATCACTAAATCCCCTGTTAGCTCTACAGGAATAGATATTCCACCTGTGAATGCAATCTTTACTGGCATTCTTATGAACACTGTACATTCTGGGCTGTTGAAAGAGAACATCATATTGCTTTTCTATCTGTCCATCTATCCATCCATCCATATAATTTCCAAGATCACTCACATACTTGTACAAGTGTTTTTCTATTCACAAGAGTTCAGTAGTGAGGCAGTGCATCTGGTAAAATCCTTCTGATACGCTGTCTTGAACACACATCAGTATGCTATCACACATAATATGTCTCATTTATTACCTCATCTTTTTTTCTTTGTGTGTTTTTTTTTTTCTTATTCTCTTGCATGCTCTGCTTTCATGCAGTAAGCCAAGGTGGGATGGCTGCAGACATTTGTCCGGACCCGGGGATTCCAGAGAATGGGAAAAGAATTGGCTCCAGCTTCCAGTAGGTCCTCTTTTTGTTCTTTTATCTGCTGTGCTTGTCCTTTTTAACTGCATGACATGGCTTTAATCAGGCCTGGGCCTGCTGTTTGACACATCCGTCTGAACTCCCATACCGATGGGCCATTACCACCAGGACCTTTGGTCACTGCTACTAAGTGGGTTTCTAATGCCCTTAGAGAAAGAACCAAGGGCCATTACATGTTCTGCATTAAATGGAATACGAAGTGGGTGATTCTGAAAATAAAAGAGACAAGCCGTTTATAGACGTTTGACAGAAGCTTCTTTCATCTAACAAAAGAAGGATGCGTCAGAAACATAGAGGTTCTGGGGTTGATGGTATGACTCACGTAGCTGGTCGATCGCTGACGGTCATTTCAACTTCGGCAGGGTTGGAGCCAGCATCCAGTTTTCCTGCGACGACAGCTACGTACTACAGGGATCAAAGAGCATCACTTGCCAAAGAGTTACCGAGACCCTGGCAGCCTGGAGTGACCACAGGCCTATCTGTCGGAGTAAGTGCAAATATGGCTCTCTTTTCCCCTGCTCAGACACTTTCTGTAGGGACGTTGTCAGATCCTGTTAAGTGAAATGTGTGCCACATGGCAGTAGGGAGTAAGGCCAGACAATTCATAGAAATAGTTGTGCCACATGTATTTAACAAAGACAACAGTAGCTCATGTGAAAATATAAAATAACATGTCTGGTTTTGAATTATTCATGAAGGGTTTTCTTGTTGACTGTAGCCTTGTTCAAGAATGTACAGTAATGTGCTCTCTAATTCTTATATCTCAGTATTGAAATTGGTTGAAAGACAGTTTGGAAGATAATCCCATAATGCAGTGTTACTCATATATTTTACTATGTTTACACTTGCTAACTTAAGGTCTTTCCAGCATTAACGTAGCAATTTATTTTTTATTTTTTAAATCACTTTGTCTCAGTTACAGATTAGACTGGTAATGATGCATAATGATGGCCCTTTTGTATTGTATTGCATATCAGAGATGACACATAACAAAAAAACATGCTATTTATAACTGGATGTAATTTTTGATGCCACACTGTAAAAGTGGCCTATCCGATAAACTTTGCCCTATCGGTGCAGCTCTCAAAAAAAAAAAAAAGAAAAGTGAAGACCACTGCCATAATGCATTGCAACAATCACCTTACAACACCTCATTCTGATAGTCTTTAGACATTCTACTAAGTGACTTTGCAGCTACATAAAAAAACAGACATTACAGTATTAATAGTGTTGTAGTGTTAATTAAATATAAGTTAAATTGCATTTATTTTGCATGTATTAATGGGTCACGTGTGGGCTAATCAGTTGCTGTTACGTCATTGTGCGGGGATAACTTCACTGTTTTGTTTGGGTTTAGTCAGTATGCTCGCAGGCTCCAGTGCGGATGGTTATAGTCAAATCCATTGGCACTGTGCAAGATCAATAACCCCGCCATTGTAAATTATACTGCACAAAGTAAAGTTCCTGAATGGAATCCCTTCCCTTTATGCCTCCGCGTCCACAGAAACTAAATTTCAAGTGAAAGCACAACAATAGACATTATTATTCAAATAATTTGACACAGTATCGATGTGTGGCTTTTACTTTGATGCTTATTAGTTTTATATAGCTTAGCAACATGCTAACATCACACTAGGTTTGTGTCACGAGCCGATTTCGACCTTTGCCTGTGTGACTACGAACAATAAAGCCTGCTTATGGATCCCTCCGACTCAAACGAGCCTTTACAGAAAACTTTGCCGCAACCGGATCCAGAGGCTTTTTACCGAATGATGGGAGAGATGGGCTGTTAAGCTTCTGTACTATCCACCCACCAGACTGACGGACGAGCTCGTACGCTCCATCCAGGCTCTAACCACCGCCACCGCGGCCCTAACTCAAGCCGCGGCTCCCGCCCCCGACGCCATCGGCGGCCGCCATGATGACCAGCCCGGCTCGATTGTCCCTTCCAGAGAAGTACAATGGAGCAGCAGGCAAGTGCGAGGGTTTTCTGTTGCAGTGTGAAATTTACATGACTCAACAACCTCAATGTTTTGCCACTGATGACAGTAAAGTCTCACTCATATGCTCATTGCTCACTGGAAAAACTTTGAACTGGGCTACTGCACTATGAAAGGGGCGCAACATGATGTTTCCCCCATACCGCAGCTTCAAAGATGAAATCATGTCACTCAAACAGGGCCTCTCAACGGTGGCCGAGTACACCATGACTTTCCGGACTCTGGCCGTCCAGACTGGATGGGATGCGGATCCCCTGCTAACGATCTACAGGTGCGGCCTGCGCGAGGACCTGCAGGCAGAACTGGCCAGCTGTGACCAGGATAAAACCCTCTCGGAGTATATGGAGCTGGCCATCCGCACAGACCAGCTGATGAGAGCGCGCAGGCCCAGGCGCCAAACTCCCACACAGGCTCCAGCTCGGCCTACTCAGCCTCCCAGTGAACCCATGCAAATCGGCTCCACCCAGATCACCCGAGAGGAGCGGGAGCGTCGTATACAGAACAACCTCTGTCTGTACTGCGGACTGGCAGGCCACCTCCGAGCTACCTGCCCAACTCGGCCACCGCTCCCAAGAGTCTACCGGGTGAGTGCAGTCTCAGTAAATCCTGCTATGAAGCTCAAAGTCATTCTTGTGTTTAAAGACTGTAAAATACCTGCCGGGCCCTGTTGGATTCAGGAGCCGCCGGTAATTTCATTGATGAGGGGTTTGCATCTGAATACCGTCTTCCTCTCCTTCCATGTACCCCCACCGTGGCGGTGGCAGCCCTCGACGGCCGGCCCTTAGGAACTGGACGCGTCACCACCCAGACCGCCATCCTCACCCTCTGCACCAGCCCATTACACTCAGAAGAGATTCAGTTCCATGTCATCCACTCACCCGACCACCTTCTCATCCTGGCCTACCCTGGCTGGAACTTCACAACCCCACCATCTGCTGGCACACCTGTCAAATCACCCGCTGGTCAGAGTTTTGTAACACCCACTGCATCCAGCCCACTGCCCGCCCAAGCCAAGCCCTCCACAGCCAAGACCCTGAAGACATCGACCTTCAAGACTTACCGCAACCACGATCTCCGGGTCCCCTTCAGCCAGGCCAGAGCCACGCAGCTGCCTCCCCATCGGGCCACCGACTGCGCTATCGACCTCGTCCCAGGCAGCGTACCCACCCGTGGCAGGATCTTCCCCCTCTCGCAACCTGAGTCTGAGAGTATGGAAAAGTACATCCAGGAGGAGCTGGCTAAAGGCTTCATTCGGCCCTCCACCTCACCAGCCTCGGCGGGGTTCTTCTTCGTTCAAAAGAAGGACGGAGGACTTCGACCCTGCATTGACTACCGAGCTCTCAACGCCATCTCCATCAAGTATCGATACCCTCTGCTGCTGGTGCCCGCCACCCTGGAACAGCTCAGATCTGCTGACTATTTCACCAAGCTGGACCTCCGCAGTGCCTACAACCTTGTGCGCATCAGAGACGGCGACGAGTGGAACACGGCCTTCTCCACCACGAACGGGCACTATGAGTACCCGGTGATGCCCTTCGGACTCTCCAATAGCCCCGCCGTCTTCCAGTCTCTAGTTAACTAAATCTTCCGTGACATGCTCAACAGGTTCGTGATTGTCTACATCGATGACATCCTGGTTTATTCTAAGGATTACCCCAGCCACGTGTCCCATGTACGAAGGGTGTTACAGAAACTCACCGAACACCACCTTTACGCCCAAATGTCCAAGTGCGAGTTTCACCGCACCAAGATATCGTTCCTGGGCTACGTTATCAGCGCAGAGGGGGTAGCTATGGACGAGGGCAAGGTTTCCACAGTCACCAACTGGCCCCCGCCATGGACCCTTAAAGAACTCCAACACTTCCTGGGCTTCGCAAATTTCTATGACCAAGAAAGGATACAAGATTTTGCCCTGGTCAGAAGAAAACGAACAGGCCTTCCGAGCTCTCAAGGCCCGTTTCACCACGGCCCCCATCCTAAGGCACCCGGTCCCCGAAAGGCAGTTCATCGTCGAGGTGGATGCCTCCAATACCGGCATCGGCGCTGTGCTATCTCAGCGACAGGGGGACCCGCCTAAGATGCACCCCTGTTTAACCCCGCTAGCTTAACCCCGCTGAGCGCAACAAAGATGTGGGTGCCCGGGAGCTGCTCGCCCTCAAGGCAGCTCTCGAAGAATGGCGTCACTGGCTGGAGGGGGCCAAGGAACCATTTCTAGTTCTCACCGACCACCGCAGTCTGGAGTATCTACAAGGCACCAAGAGGCTGAATGCCAGGCAGGCTAGGTGGTCGCTGTTCTTCACCAGATTTGAGTTCCAGATCACCTACCGCCCCGGCACTAAGAATGCTTGGCCGACACTCTATCCAGGCAGTTTGACGCACCCGCAACACTCAGCCAGCCCGAAACCATTCTGCCACCCTCTCTGATCCTGGCACCCATCCAGTGGGACATTATGCAGGAGATCGCCGAGGCCCAGGGCGCTGACCCTGTCCCCGTGGACTGCCCACCAGCCAGGGCCTTCGTCCCCGAGCCACTACGACAATGAGTCTTGCATCTGGTCCACGACAACCCCAGTGCGGGTCACCCAGGTATCATGGCCACCATTGAACTACTCACCAACCGCTTCTGGTGGCCGACCCTGACTTCAGACGCCACCAACTTTGTCAAAGCCTGGGCTGTCTGTCAGGTCTCTAAATCCTCGTGACAGCACCCTGCTGGCCTACTCTGCCCCCTGCCGATCCCACAAAGACCCTGGTCTCACCTGGCAGTGGACTTTGTGACCGACCTGCCACCCTCCAACCATTATACCACCGTGCTAACCGTAATTGACCGGTTTTCCAAGGCCTGCCGCCTCATACCGCTCTCCAAGCTCCCCACCGCCTGGGAAACCTCATTGGCTCTCTTGGAGCACGTCTTCCGATACTATGGCCTGCCTGAAGACATTGTATCTGACCGGGGGTCTCAGTTCACCTCCCGGTTCTGGAAGGCCTTCTGTACACAGCTGGGGATCAACGTCAGCCTCACGTCGGGCTACCATCCGGAGGCTAATGGGCAGGCAGAAAGGATGAACCAGGAGTTAATCAGGTTCCTGCGCTCCTACTGTCATTCGCATCAAGACGACTGGAGCCAGTATCTCATTTGGGCCGAGTACGCCCAAAACTCCCTGAGAAAGGCCGCCACTCAAATGACCCCCTTTGAACCCTCCGACCTCTCAGCAGTGGACCACTGGCTTCAATGGAGTGAACAGACCTGGGACACTGTGCATGTCCATCTACAGAGCGCCATCCGCCGACTCACCCAGCACGCCAACCGTCTCTGCTGTCCCAGTCCACCCTAGACACCTGGTCAGTGGGTCTGGCTATCCTCCCGGGATCTCCGCCTTCGGCTCCCTTGCCGAAAATTGAACCCAAGGTACGTGGGCACTTTTAAAATCCTTCGTTAGATTACACCAGTTTCATACCATCTTGACTTGCCTTCCGAATATCGTATCTCACCAACTTTCCATGTCTCTCTGCTCAAGCCCGCTGCTGACCCGGAAGGAGAGAGGGACCAGGACTAGGTCACGGCTCCAGACATCCCTTCCCTGGTGCAAGAACTTGAGGACATCTACCAGGTCCGTGAAATCCTGGACTCTGTCACGAGCCGCGCCTCTGTGGCTCTCTCCGGAAAACCGCAGCGGGAACCATCGCCGGAATTTTAATTCCTACCCTGACCCTTTTCACCTCACATACCTTGGGCGCTTCCGCCCCCGGACTCCCGTCATTCTGTGGACTTCAAAAGCAGCAGCTGGACGTTCAATCTTCGCAAAGTTTTGATTTGCCACGCAGTCATCTCTGAGCGTTATTTTCCGTTGTCTACCCGTGTTTCATTTGCTTTGTTTATTGGTCTTGATTATCGCCGCCTGCCCCGATCTTTTGCCTGGACTTTGACTCTGCTTTTGGATTACCCTTGTTGATTGTGTTTGCCTGCTATTTCAACCTTTGCCTGTGTGACTACGAACAATAAAGCCTGCTTATGGATCCCTCCGACTCAAATGAGCCTTTACGGTTTGTCCCAATTTGCATTTTTATTTTTATTAATTTAATCTATTAATCTATTAATTATCTATTAATTTCTCCAGGCAGATAAATGACAAGGAAAGAAAGAAAGAAAGAAAGAAAGAAAGAGAAAGAAATCCATAATTAATTAAAGTTTTGCTTGCTTTTGCAAAATGACCT
The DNA here is from genome assembly GCA_034779775.1 of Enteromius afrohamiltoni. Classification (NCBI taxonomy): domain Eukaryota; kingdom Metazoa; phylum Chordata; class Actinopteri; order Cypriniformes; family Cyprinidae; genus Enteromius; species Enteromius afrohamiltoni. The sequence goes on from JAUYWG010000011.1 coordinate 216,916, forward strand.
ATTATTATACCACCACAACACTGATGAAATCAACATGTCCATGTTCATTCAATTTTAAGACCCGGGGTTTTATATTTACTATATTAAATCAAATCTCATATCTTTGTACACAATATTGCACTATAATGATTAACATAAAAATATTTTATATAAAAATATATTCTACTCATGAATAAACCCCTAAGCTCTTCACATCCTCAGACTTTGACATAATTAATTTCTATAGCAAGGCTTATAACATTAAATTCATATGCACACACACATAATTGGTCATAATTCATAATGACCAGTGCAGTCTACCAAGAGCAGTGCAAATTACCACATGCTTTAAGACATGTTTTTTTTAAGTCGTTAAATAATGGCGTAAATACAGTAATTTGATAAGAGAAAACATTATTAAATCACTTTGTGTAATTAATTTTAATACTCTCCTCCCATAAATTTTGCGTATGAAAGGACAAATCCTACAAATACATATTCAATAAGATCAGGCACAAAAATAACTCTTAGCAGTAATTCTTCACTGTTAGTCTAAATCCTGACACTTCTACTGTAACACTGAATCACAAGGTTAATGTAATTTAGTCATTATAATAAGCAAATAATGCTGATATATATATATATATATATATATATATATAGACTATATAGACTATATATATTTATACCTTATGTCATGCAACTAGATGTACACAGACATGCGGGTAGATGTACCCTTAAGATGAGACCTGGAGTGGGGTTGTTTTGAAAGGCATAGAGGACACAGGCCTCCAAATGACATTAATCAAAATGAAATAAGGCAGTGTGTCAAAGTGGCAGACGGCGGAGTAACCATGTTTGACAATTTCTTTGCACAATTCTTGCCGATCACTGATTGATCCAGACACTTTTTGTTTCAGCAGTGCCAAGTAACCTTTTTAAAGACAAGCCTTAAATGCCTTCCTTGCCTTTTTTCTGTGATATGTTAGGCGAGTAAGGGTATAAAACAAGAAGTTAAAGACCAACAACAAATTTCTCTATCCAATACAAAAGTAGCGCACATTACATTTATTCCCTTTATAGTAGATTTGTTGTTTTCTTGGATTTTGCACAAAATGTATGTTTTATTTATTTATTTATTTTGTATTTATTAATTTACTTTTTGCTTATTTAGCACAATGTACATTCTAACTTGTGCATTATTCATAAATGACATGCAAATGCCACTGCATATGATGTTGTTTGAAATGGCAATGGAACGGCATGTACTGAATCAGTTTACAAAAATCAGTTTACAATAAACAGAAACAATGGCTTCAAACTTCCTTAAACCTTTAAAACTGTTCATTTGCTGACATGCAAACATTGATGTTTCCTTCAGGAAATACCAGTGTAGTGGTTGATGTTTCTGAGAAGATTTGTTTGGATGGAAAACATTTTGAACAAATTTTTTACATAGGCAGTGAAGAAGCCCTGTTCGAGAATATATGCTACACAATCTCTTCACATCTCTACCTATCCAAACCTTCCTTACAACACTGTGAGGAAGCCAATGAAGCCACGGCAACAGAGTGACTGCTCTTTTTAAGCTGTCAAAGAAAATCCCTGACTAAACACAAGGGAGAAGCAGTTAATACCCTGGCACAGTATAGGGTTGGAAAAAATACCCTGACTTTGTCAATGATTGAGTCAAGTTATTCTGAGGCATGACCTTAAATAGATTAGCTCATGTCGTGAGGGCTGGATGTGTTCAAAGGAAGTGTTTTTTAGTGCGAGATAGGATGGAAATATCTATTCGAAAACCAAGTGAGCTGCATATAAATAAAGCATTTTAGACATCATCATAGATACACTGTGGACTGAAAGACTATTCCAAAAAGCATTATAAGCAGCATTATAAGACACCTTCTAAAATACTTAGTTTTTGCAAAATTTTAAGGTAGCCTTTCATATATGCACATGGGTAAGGAAATCAAATTATACATTGTGACAATCTCTTTGATAAAAAGGGGGATATGGGTTAAAAAGGAGAAATATCAGTCATAAATGCTTACTTATAATCTATTCAATGCAAAAACACACTATTAAAATAGTTAATTATAATAATTTTTATTCTTATCTATATGCTTATGTAAATTTGGAAAAGCTCCTAAGAGCACACATGCATTGAGAAAAATAGGTTATTTATATTTAGATTGCACTGTTTACTGAAATAATTACATTTATAACCTCCATTTCTCTTTGCTCATCCACCATCTTGGATTTGTTTGTTTTCCACTGAACTCATCTCAATGCACTGATTGCCTTCTATGAATGACTTACTGAATGCCTTTTTTTTTTGGAAAAGCCTTTGAATGCGTCTCTAAGCAGCTGAGAAAGCTACAGTGATGACTGCCTGGTTATACTGCATTACATTCTTATATTACATGTCTTTGAATATCCTATTGTCATATAACTTATAGCATGTTCCATTCCTTTCAATAGCAACAACAATAAGTACAAAAACATTGCAGTGGCTAAATATGTGTTTCTTTGTACTGTTTACCCTTTCAACAGCTAGGACCTGTGGCTCTAATCTGCGAGGCCCTAAAGGCATCATAACGTCTCCAAATTACCCAGTCCAGTATGAGAATAATGCACACTGTGTGTGGGTCATAACAGCAGCGGATCCAGAGAAGGTACGTCTGTAATTTAAAACTAAGCTGCAACCTAAGGCTGAATCATTATACCAGTGTACAATTCCACAAAATGCACTTATAGTCCATTTTTAATCTGCTAAACCAAAGCATGATATGCTGCTGAATGGCCACCAAGACACATAATTGAATGGGACCTTGCATAAATGTCAAAAATAATCTTAAAGATAATTTGTGAGGACATTTGCATTGCAGTCCACAGTGTTTGCATAATTGTCAACCTCTTGCCCTGACTGTCTCTCGCTATTACTGCGTCTCCAGAATTGATTAGGTTCAGCCACACGTCTTCAGCTCTGTGGCAAGAGTGATGGTAATACAATCCGGCATGACCTCAACACATGCCGTGAGAGTGACTCATGCTTTTGTTACTAAATCAAGACCAACTGAAAATAGTCAAAACAACATATTAAAGTAAACAAGAGCTATTCTGCTCCCCCTGCTTTGCATCTTTCCCATTTTTTAATTGTTGAGATAATATGTCTTTGACCTTACATTTTAAAAGTTTGAGGCTGAAAGCTTGTATGCGAGGTAGTGATTTTCACCTGAAGAGACAAAGACCCCTCCCCTAATGGGCCATTAGTGACACTGACAGGTAAGGCAGGTAGAAAGAATGTGAGAAGTTTTGAAAAATGATTTGTATTTTATTCACAACACAGTATCATTAAAATATACATGATAAAGGTCAAATACACATTATTGAGCTCACTGATCTAACTACAGAGATGTGAACAGACTTTGAGTCAACTCTGAAAACAAGTCAACAATGGAAATACCTGATATTTGAGTGTTTGCTGCTTCTTTCCATGAAATCAAGAAAAAATAACCACCATCAGTGTTCAGAGAGCTTGTTTTACCAGAGAATATCAGTGCAGTTTAGGATCCATCCGTGGAGCAGAGGTGGTCGAAGTACACAAATCAGGTACTTGAGTAAAAGTACAGATCCATACTTTTA
>JAUYWG010000011.1:257591-268663 GCA_034779775.1 Enteromius afrohamiltoni
CCCAAAGCACACAGCCAGGAAAACCAAGCAGGGGCTCCGTAAGAAGCATATCAAGGTTCTGGAGTGGCCTAGCCAGTATCCAGTATGCTCAGCGACAGCCCCGAAACCTGACAGATCTAGAGAAGATCTGTATGGAGGAGTGGGCCAAAATCCCTCCTGCGGTGTGTACAAACCTGGAGAAGAACTACAGGAACCGTTTGACCTCTGTAATTGTTAACAAAGGCTTCTGCACCAAATATAAAAATTTTTGGACTGAAGTGATCAAATATGTATTTGACACAGTAATGCCCAAATAAATCCATCCCATCCATGATTTCTAAGTAAGAGAACTTGCAAAATGACAGGGTGATCTAATACTTATTGACCTCACTGTATTTGGAAATGATGTCAGAAGGCTATAATCCGTTTATAGTCTATTACTGACTATATTTATTAGCTTAAAGTGACTATTATTTATTTGGTCATGTAGTTTTAGGATGAAATCGTGTTTAAATAATTTTATTTTGGTAAGAAAATTGACTTACCTATGAAGGAAAGTTAAAAGTCAAATCGTTATACAAAAACATTTGACATATATTTGCAGAAGGTTGAGACTTATGGTTCAGGAATGAGCATTTCATAGAAACACAATAATGAGGTTTAGAGATTTGTTCAGTTATGTAATAGCAGTAGCAATGCTAACATTAGTAGACATAACTAATACTAGCAATGGGAAATCCTGTTTCCTAATATTGATCTGCTAAAGTCAAGATGAAAGCATGTATCCTGTATTATCAGCTTGTATCATGTCGTCACAGAGGGAGTGTGTGTTCGGTGGGAGGTATGTCTGGGATGTTGCATAAATGTTATTTGTGTGTTAGCATGAAGTGAAAAGGGCTGGATTTGGGTGTTTGCGATGGTGTGATTATACACTTATGGTGTGTGGTGGGCCTGAGTGTGTGCTCAATGGTCAGGTTGTTTTAATCCATTCTTTCTTCCCCTTTACTTACTGATGGGATCCACCCCAGACAGAGGTAACATGATACATCAGCAGCAAGCTGAGCTCTAGCATGCTAATTTTTGTGTCTATATGTGTGTACTTCCACACTTGAGGATTCTGATTCTTTCTATGTCTTTTTATGCCAAAAACAGGTAGAAAACTGTGTTCACACCACTGTGGAGTCACTTCAGTTCATGCTCATAAAATGTGAACCAGTTTACTTCACAAATCGCAAGATCACACATTTCTGAAGCGAAGTCAGAGATTGTAGCACTTAATGCAGACAAATCTCAAAACGTAGTATGCTGCCTACCTAGACAGCATCTTTGAGCATCATAGATGCCATTATCATGTGCTGTTTAGTTGATGATAAGAACTGCAGTAAGATAGTCAACACACGTATAATTCTGAAAATACTGACAGTCTCCATGATTTAAATGTTTACATTAATCTGTTATGGCCAAAAATGCCGTTTAGGGAGGATACACAATTTACTTGAGCATGTGAACCCTCAAGTGATGCTCAGAAATGTTGTTTAGGTAGTCAACCCCATAAACCCTGCTGGGAAAAAAAACAGCATATGCTGGTTAGGTATGTTTTGAAGCTGGGATGCCAGTTTAAGCTGGTCCTTTGCAGATTTATTCTGGTCCTTCGTACATGATCAGCAAAGGACCAGCTTGAACCAGCATCCCAGCAGAAAAACATACCAGCCATATGCTTTTTTTTTTTCAACAGAGAACCCATCTATGATGCCCAAAATTGCTGATCCACTTGATTTGCACGTTTGATGCTCAAAAGTGTTGTTTAGGTCAACTGTCAAAACATTCTTGTTGTTGATAAGGTAGGCTGCTCACTATGTTTCGAAACTTGTGCTGGTCAGTAGGTGAAACTTTTTTAACACCCTTTTCATGCAATTTTATTTTTGCTTGTGTCTTTTATGACTCTGCATCACTTGCATGATTCTACTGTGCTGTGTCAGTGTTAGCATGCTAGTTCCCTTATCTCCGCGGCTCCGTTCAGACTCTGTGGAGCTCAGCTCTTAAACAAGACTCAGATGCTTCATATGGTGTTTAGCAGAAGCATTGCTGACTCTCTCTACCCTTTTTTCTGTGGGCACCTGTAGAAGATCTCTCAGGACAGAGAGAAGTTTGCAGACGAGGACAGCATTTTCTACACACTGGGGGAGTGTGGACTCATCTCTTTCTCTGACTACATCTTCCTCACAACTGTCCTTTCTAGTAAGTGTCTTGAGTGTATTTATTTTAAAATTCTTTGTTTTGCTAGCTGTTATGACAGTGTTGTTGGATTTAATACTGACACCTACTGGTGTGGATGAAGCATCATGGAAAAGTAATTGTGTGTGCTTATTGATGCAATTAATTTTAATCATGTTCTGGAATGTTCCAGAAAGCAATAGAACATTCTAGAATGTTTATTAAAAAAATCTGTCATGGCCTAAACCAATGTTTCACATTTAATTATACAAGTTATAAAATGTTCCTAAATATTTACCAAAATATTGATGCATTGTGAAAATTAATATTACAATAATAATTAGCGCCACAGAATTACAGAACACCAATTTTTTTATATTTTTCGAAAACTGTTAAGAAATGATTAAACAGCTTCTATGTGTTAAAGTAAATGCTGTGACATCTTTGGGTTGCAAGCTCTGTTTGTCCCTTTGCAGCCCCTCAGAGGAACTTTGAAATCGCCTTTAAGATGTTTGACTTGAACGGGGATGGAGAAGTCGACCTTGAGGAGTTTGAGCAAGTAGGTGAACACAAAGACCTTTAAAGGTACAGGCATACACATTTCATTAGTAGAGTACAATAGCTTGTGACTGAGGCAGTATCCTCAAAGGGACATCTTTCTACCTTTTACTCCTAAAAGGTTCATAGTAGTACCTTGAGGGCACATATTACTATTCTAAGATACTAATACTATTTATGGGTAGATGAAGGGTGCAAAGTTGTTCCTTTTATCGTTTACTAACCCATTGACAAGCTGTTGCGGCACCTAAAGGCACAGCCTTTAATATATCCCAAGGTGTTTTAGCACTTTTTTTTCAGACAGTGTAGTGGCTGTGTATTTTGGTTACACGGGTGTTTTCAGCTGTTTGTTTGGTTTACATCTGACCCCTTCAGGCTACATTTGCCTTTCATTTGCAGTCACTGTGAGTCATGCACCTGGTAGAATCAGCTTTTCACTTTCTCAAAGCACTCTGGGAAAATGCAGTGCCTGTTGGTAAGTGCTCGTGTAAATATATTAGCCACATCAAAGGGAATATGTTTAATGCTCTTGTCCGAAGACGTGGACCTACAATAGTCAGCCATGGATCTACAGCTGAGACGAGTCGAGAGGGAGACATTCTAACCACGACTGATGGAAAAGGGTCAGAGTTTAGTACATTACCTGTTTGTCGGCCCAGGTTTTAAGAGGTTTAGTCAGAAAAGGAAAAAATGTACCAGTGAACAATGTGTTGCTTTTCAAGACATTTTTTCATTGTGTTGAGATCACATTATTATGTTTTATTGACATAATCATTGTTTTCATTTTAAAGTCAACATGATATCATAGTTCATAGAATTTTGTACAATTTTGTAAAAACAGAAGTTTTTACAATCTTAATTAATTCCAGATGGATACAATACCAACCTACATTTCTAATACTCAGAAATACTAAAGCTGATAGATGACTGATGTTTGATATAATTTATTGATACATTTATTACAATTATTAGTTTATACAGTTGTGCTGATTAAGCTAAATATGCGTGGTTTATCACAGATCATCCCATTGGGATATTATTTTAGGAAACAAATTTGACTCCCTCTCATAACATCAGTCTTTTAAAATGCTATATTTAGACTATATGAAGGAAATATATTGGTCTAAAAATGCTTCATCTTTAGCATCATTTCAGCCCTCTTGGAATGATTGATTATGCAGCAGTATATATTTATGCAGTCATTTATTGATTTATTGATAGTTATCTTTAGTTGCTTTGCCGCAGAACCGCACATACTGCTAAACAACACACTGCCCTTATTCCCAACATTTACACCTTGAGCCTGGAAAGAGTCCTTGAATTCTTCCCAGACCGGTCGTCTGCCTCACTGTTCAGCTTAAGTTCAGTGTTTATCAGTGATTGATAAATAATACATTTAGAAATGAAAGAATGAGGTTTCAGAAGAAGAAACCTCTCCTTTTTGTTCCTATTCTTCTTCTTATCTCCTCGTCCTCATTCATCACCTTATTCCTCCTATTCCTTATCCTTGTTCTTTCTCATTCTTCTCCTTCTTTTCTATATTTACTCCTCTTTACTTTCTCTCCTAATTATGCTCCTCTGCTTTCTCTTCCTTCCCTATCTTATTATCCTCTTCTCCCTTTTTTCTTCTCCCCTTCTTCTTCTTCATTCTCCTCGCCTTCTTCTCACCCTCCTCCTCTTATCTTTTTCATTAATTTTCTCAACCTCTATCTTCTGTCTTCTGACTCTTTTTTTTGTCTATTTATTTTTGTCTATATATCTTCTCTTCCTCCTCCTAATTATATTTCTCTGCTTTCTCTGCCTCCCCTATTTTCTTAACCTCTTCTTCTTCCTTTCTTCTCATTATACTACTTTTCTTCTCACCTCTACCTCCTCCTCCTGCTTTTCCTCCCTTGTTTCCTCTACTTTATCCGTCACTCTTCTCATCCTTCATATCTTCTGCCTCCTCCTTTTATTCATTCTCCTTATCTTATCTCCCTCCTCCTCCCTCGGCTCTTCTCTTCCTCACTTTTTTCCTCAACCTCCGCCTTCTCTCTTCCTCCTCCTCCTCCTCATCTTCATCCTGATTCGCATCCTTTTTTTCTTTCTTGTTCTTTGTCTTCTCATCATCCTCATTCTTCTTGTACTTTTTTTCTCCTCCTCCTTTCCTCTCATCACTCTCTCGGTTTTCTCTCTGCTGATGTTCAGTGTGGAGTGTGTTCTGGTTTGATCTGGCAGTCAACACATCTTCCAGGTGGATACTGTGCCAGATTCCTCCTTGCTTGAATGCCTTATTAATGAATGAGTAATGATTATTTACACAAGTCATTATTGCTGTTTTCCAGGTTCAGAGTATCATTCGTTCTCAGACTAGTATGGGCATGAGACACAGAGATCGCTCCACCACAGGAAACACTCTGAAAACAGGAGGCTGCAGTTCAGCCCTCACCACCTACTTTTTTGGGGCCGACCTGAAGGGCAAGCTCACCATTGGCAGTTTCCTGGAGTTCCAGAGGAAATTACAGCACGATGTGCTAAAGCTCGAGGTATGGCACAGATGTCTGGGAAGATGGAGATGTGTAGATTACTTATGAAAGATGACTGAAAATAAATTGAGGTTAAAAGTTATCAGCCAGTGTCACCAATGGAAGTGCAGACTCATGCATAATTTACTACCACAGCCTCCCTTTCAGGACAGCACGCAATATTCTGTGTGGAATAAGGAGGCTTTAAACCTAATTTAGTATTATGAGAAGAAAGAAAAGGAAAAAGAGCAATACTGACAAGATGCCCAAAAATAGTGATAAAAGGATTGTGTGTTAATTTGCTCTTGCTTCAGTTACAAAAATTACCCACAGACCTATTAGTGGGTAATTAACACACACACATACATGCAGTATATGTGTGTGCGTGTGTGTATTAATGTATACACACACATATACGCACCAGTAATTTTTTTCTGAAAAGTAAGATTTTTGTTTTTTAAGGAGTTCTGTTTTGCTAACCATGCCTTCATTTATTGTGTCATTGTCTCCAACACAGCTTTCTTAAAAGCTACTTGAAAAACTATACAAAGAGTGGTCACACCAAATCTTAATTTGATTTAGTTAATAGAAGTACATTGCTAAATAAAACCTATTTATGACATTATTTTTGAAATAGTTTGAATTTTAAGCAAATATTGTAGATTTTATTTTTTCCTGGGGGTTGTTATTTACCCCCACTATACTGAATTATAATAATTAATGATCCATTATCATTTGTCTTTCTGCTCTTAATATATCTAAAATCATTAAAAAGTTCGAACTACTTGGTTTGTGAAAAGTTACTGAAAAAAATAAAAAGCCTTTGGCAGCAGTGTGGTGTGAGTGACACTGGATGTAATGTAAACTCCTCAGGGTCTGACAGAGTGTCAGTGCTTCAGGCAGCCCCTGTCACAGACGCCTGTAGATCTCTGTCTGTCTCTCTCTTTATCTGCTCTTGGAGATGTGCTGAGGCTGCAGCTCTTTGTTTTGTCAAATATTTCTCAATCTCACCCACCTTCTATCTGTTAACAGCTCGCACCCACAAGACAGTCTCATCTCAGTGGACTGAGCTTCTAAACCTGAGATTACAGACAGCAGAGATAAGCCTTTACTGTCTCACAGTCCTAGAATAATCAAGGAAAAGGTGTTTAGACCAGATCGGCGTGTCCCTTTTAAAGAAATAGCTCAACCCAAAAATTTAAATGCAGTCAGTTGTTCAATTTATAACGGTGTGTATAACACACTGAAATGTAATTTACTGTTTTTGGCATTTTTAATCCCACCACTTTATGAATCAGCGTGTAGCAGAGGTGTATATAATGCAGTTCTTGTTCTTTGGTTCGTGTCTGTTGTGATAAGTGCTGCTCCGTGGTTGGAATGTATCATTTCTAATGCATACTGTGGCTGTTATCAGCTGCAGAAAGTGTTTTCTCCTTTAGAATTACGCTTTAATCTTTTACTTTTCTGTGGTGTGTGTGTTAGCTTTTCTAGAAAAATCGTAAAACACAGTGAAATCAAAAATGATCCTGCTGCTGATATATATTCACTTACAAACTGCTGAAGCTTTGAAACCCATCATTCTCACATAAGAGACGGCTGTCATTTTCATTGGAAGAGTTATGAGATTTCTTTTAAAATAGGTGAATTGGAATGTCATAGCAATTTTAAAATTGGCATGACATTCCAATTCTCCTGTTTCAATCAAAATTTGGACTCATAATTGTAAAATTATTGTTTCAATTTAAATTGTTAAAATGTCCTTTGGACTTGTGGTCAGTTACTTTATGCTTTACTTGGTTAATTGTGAGATATTCAAACAAGTTCTTGAAGGAACACTCCACTTTTTTTGGAAATAGGCCCATTATTAAGTTTCCCCAAAGTTGAGTTTGCGTGTTTTGGAATCTATTCAGCCGATCTCAGGGTCTGGCACATTTAGCATAGCTTAGCATTAATCGTTGAATCCAATTAGACCAGTAGCATCAGGTTTAAAAATGACCAAAGAGTTTTGATACTTGTACTATTTAAAACTTGCCTCTTCTGTAGTTATCGCATGTACTAAGACCAGCGGAAAATTATTTTCTAGGACGAAAAGGCAATCGGCCAGATCTTCTTGCTTGCACCGGAAGGGTGTCGTGTAAGCTGGGAACTACTTTCCAGCGCGGACAGTGCAAGCACACTGAACCAAACTAATTGAGCCTTATGAATAAAAAAATCCAGCGAATAAGTTGAGAGCATGTGAGCTTTATTCATATTTCACTGACATTGCTTCTGCCGGAAATCCTGGACAGCAGAGTATTACACGGCTCTCAGCCTAATGAATAAAAACACTGCAGCGAATTTACAGAATAAATTATAAGAACATATTAAGTTGAGTGCATATGAGTTTTTCCTTGTTTCACTGATGCTTCCTTCGTATTGCGCTGGAAATTGCATCCTCATTAAACTTCTTTATTCTGTGTTTCAAAGTCTTTAACTGAAAACAGACCAACAGACTGCCCTCCGTGTCTGAAAGGAGAAATACAGAAAACTTCATCTGCATGTTTTATATAGCCTTACAGCCAAAACATTTAAGCACAATAAATATAGAAGAATAAATCAATACGAAATCCTCTTTTGGAGAAACACAGCCAATATTATTTGAAAATACATGATAGCTTAGTGAATATCATCGAAAACACTTGTTTATGTGTCATGTAAACACACTCTGTTGAGGAATACATCGGAGGTGGAACATTCTTTTACATTTGATGTTTCCATTTCTGGATCTGAAAACTAAAACCTGCAATTTGTTTATCGTGCTATTTAACTGGTAACTGATATTTTCATCATAAACTTGTTTGTTAAAATTACAACTGACTTTAAATGTATATGTACAGGTCTTGTACAAGCTACTTAAAATGCCTGACTTTCACTTTTACTTTTCTTGCTTGGGCGCTGTAGGATATCACTGCTCAGGCCATAGTACGGCAGCAAACTTCCTATTATGCCAGAATGGGAGTATAGTTCCTAATCATATCGACCTAGAAAATCACAACTTTTTGTTTTTCTGCCAGTCTTAGCACACGATACTACAGAAGAGTCAAGTTTTAAAAAGGAAAAATATATAAACTATATGTTCCCTAAATATATAAAATATGTCAAACTAAATATATTCCCAACCACGAGGCCCCCCAACTATGCACATCTCTCCCACATCTCTTGCATCTCTCCTTTGTCTGACAGACCTATTTCAGCTCTTGGAGTCTCTACTAATCAGCTGAATCAAGTGTGTGTGATTAAGGAGACATAGAAACCATGCAGTGTTGTAGAGCCTCCAGGAAACGGGGTTGGGAACCACTGTTTTAGGTGAGGTTACTGGTCTAATTGGTTTCAATGATTTATGCTAAGCTATGCTAAATGTGCAATCACCAGACCCCGGAGATCAGCTGAATAGACTCCAAAATGGTAAAACTCTAATTATTAACTCTGGAAGAGTTAGAGAACGAGCCTATTTCCAAAAAAGTGGAGTGTTCCTTTAAGACACAGTCTTAACATAACTGTCTTAACACAGTACATTTTTCACCGTTTGTTATATTGCAGACATATGCTAAAATCATTTAAGTTCATTTTTGAAATATCACATGGTCCTAAGTATTCAGACCCTTTTCTCAGTATTTAGTAAAGTAACCTTTTGATTGAATACAGCCATGAGTCTTCTTGGGAAAGACAACAAGTTTTTCACACCTAGATTTTGGGATCCTCTGGCATTCCTAATTGCAGATCCTCTCCAGTTCTGTCAGGTTGGATGGTAAACATTGGTAGACAGCCATTTTTAGGTCTCTCCAGAGATGCTCAATTAGGTTTAAGTCAGGGCTCTGGCTGGGCCATTCAAGAACAGTCACAGAGAAGTTGTGAAGCCACTCCTTATTATTTTAGCTGTGTAATAGGGTCATTGTCTTGTTGGAAGGTAAATCTTTGGCCTAGTCTGAGGTCCTGAGCACTCTGGAGAAGGTTTTGGTCCAGGATATCCATGTACATGGCCGCATTCATCTTTCCCTTGATTACAACCATTCGTCCTGTCGCGGCAGCTGAAAAACACCCCCATAGCATGATTTTAGCATGATTTTTAACTCCATGCAGGCTTTCATGTGTCTTGCACTGAGGAGAGGCTTCCGTCGGGCCACTCTTGCATAAAGCCCAAACTGGTGGAGGGCTGCAGTGATTGTTGACTTTCTACAACTTCCAAGGCTCTTCTCCCCCGATAGCTCCGTTTGGCCAGACAGCCAGCTCTAGGAAGAGTTCTGGTCATCCCAAACATCTCTTTGTAACCTTGGCCAGATCTGTGCCTTGTCACAATTCTGTCTCTGAGCTCTTCAGGCAGTTCCTTTGACCTCAAGATTCTCATTTGCTCTGACATGCATTGTGAGCTGTAAGGTCTTATATAGACAGGTGTGTGGCTTTCCTAATCAGGTCCGATCAGTATAATCAAACACAGCTGGACTCAAATGAAGGTGTAGAACCATCCCAAGGATGATCAGAAGAAATGGACAGCACCTGAGTTAAATATATGAGTGTCACAGCAAAGGGCCTGAATACTTAGGACCATGTGATATTTCAGTTTTTCTTTTTTTTTAAATCTGCAAAAATGTCAACAATTCTGTGTTTTTCTGTCAATATGGGGTGCTGTTTGTACATCGAGGGAAAAATGAACTTTGCATGATTAGAATTATATTAGCAAATGGCTGCAATATAACAAAGAGTGAAAAAGTTAAGGGGGTCTGAATACTTTCCGTACCCACTGTATACAACCTATACTGTATCCACCACTTTTCTAGAGTGACATCTATGCAAAATCTATAAATAAGCTCACTATGAAAGTGTATCTGAAGCTGAGAGCTTTGTGTGAGAAACTGACACAGATTGAAGTTCGTAATAATTTTCCATCCTGGCATTCAATGGCAGTTTATATTTCAAACCTGACGCATTCACAATGGTTGAGTAGGTAATGGCTGAATTTTCATTTTAAATTAATCTAATGGTCAGACCATAATGCATTCCAACCAGAGAGAGCCATTCGACTTTGCTGTCAGATACTTTAAATCCTCCCATCCTTTATGACCTGGCACAGCTGTGCCCACGCTAAAGTATTCAGCTGAACATGAATTGTAAATGATATTGACCAGCTGAGCACGGGATTCACTTCTGAGGCCAATATTCAGCAATCTTTCTCTCCTCTCTCTCCTCTCTCTCTCTCTCTCGCTCTCTCTCTGTAGTTTGAGAGGAATGATCCAGTGGATGGCAGGATCACAGAGAAGCAGTTTGGGGGAATGCTGCTGGCCTATAGTGGAGTTCAGTCACGCAAACTCAAACAGATGCAGAAGAACCTCAAAAGGATGTTCAAGGATGCTCAGGTGTGCGATCTGAAAATGTTGAGTTTGTGTGTGTGTGTGTGTGTGTGTGTGTTTGTGAAGTGTCATTGTCAGAAGAATACATTGAGTCCTCGCTCCAACTTTTAATGTGAATGTGTTGTCACCATCTATTTCCATTCCTGCTCAAACATACTTCCTTACCTGGCATGACATGAAAACTGGCATCAAGTTATTTTTCTGTTGAAATGAAAAACAAATAAAGAACTGTTTGTTGATCTGGTGCCCAACACATTCTCACTCCCAACTAGTCATATTGAAGCTTGATCAGGACCACTTGGTGTTACATTTTGAAGCACAGGGTAACCCTTTAGCGCCATTTTTCGATGTGCAAGTATTGTTTTAAATAAGAAACCCTTTACACCTACCCAAAAGGTACTGGAAATTTTATTGTCATGATTCTAACTATATA
>JAUYWG010000011.1:280497-290581 GCA_034779775.1 Enteromius afrohamiltoni
GCTTGAATATGTCTGTGCATGAGGGTGCACTTATATTCATTCATTCATTCATTCATTCATTCATTCATTCATTCATTTACCTACTTGATGTGATCTGAATTATGTAATCAGTGTCCAGATTGCAAGATGACAGTGGAATTTGTACAGCTGTGAAACACTTCACTTATTACTAACATTTGCACCATATAATGTCATGTCTTCATGTTTATTAATGCAATGTAGGAATCGAAAAACTATTTATGTGAGGCGCCAAAACCATTTGACCTTAAAATAATTACTTAAAGTCCCCCAGGAGTTCAATAATAGTGGTCACATTATCACTCTGACAAATATTAATTCATTGTAATTTGACATTGTGGTAAGAGTTTAGAATAGGTCACACTTATTCACTAAGGTAGTTGTTAAGTTTAAGTATTGGGTAGGATTAGGGATGTAGAATAAGGTCATATAATGCATTATATGTGCTTAATTACTAAAAATAAATAGCTATTATTCTAGTTATATACATGCTAATAAGCAGCTAGTTTAGAGACCCTAAAGTAAAGTGTTAAATAAAGTTAGTATAATATGAATTTATAGTAAGATCACAATTTCAAGCGTAGGCCATCTCAAAATCATGTTGAAACATCTAACTGTGTGTTGTGACTGTCTAATAAACCAGACCTAATTTTAAGGGGGTTTTCTTTTCAAGGTCATGCTTCTGGCAGACTGTGCAGAGAGCACTGAAAACAATCCTGTCTCTTTTTCCAGAGCTGGACGTTCTGAAATTGCACATAAAAAAATTGTAAAACCAGGGCATAATGAATCTGCAAAACAAAAACACTGTGTCTTGGCCAAAAGTGGAGAAAAATACTGAGCGATATAACGAAGGCCAGATGAGCTGACAGTAACAAATACCTCCATTAGCTGCCACTGACAGAAGGCTGGAGAGGTGGAGGAGGATTTCACACGGAGCACGGTGTGGGTGTTACGGGATGGGTCGTGCTCAGGTGGGACAGGGGACTCAAGTCGACCTGATCGAGAAGGGACTGGGGAGGAAAGCAGAGGGGAAGCCCACGGACCTGCGCTCTGTTGCACTTTCCATGAAGTGTGTGTGTGTGAGGGACAGCTGGGATTTCAATCAGAGACTTCTTTATGCAGTCTTCTAACACATAATGAACTGAAGCACTGCTCAGCATGAGCAAGACTTATTCACACACACACACACACACACACACAGCCAGTGTTTTAGCATCATTACTGAACACACACACCACAGCTCACGCAATCAAAACCAAATGTGTTGCGAGTGCAGTGAAAAGACACGTCAGAAATGACAATGTGCTGATCGGAAAGTGATTTGTCCAATCCGTTAAAAGTTTATATCAACAATTAGTTCATAATAAGTTCGTTTGATTAAAAGCTGAAGGCCACAGGCTGCAGGGTTCCTCGGGGGCTGATCTGGTGTATAAAAAAAATTACCTCACCCTAAACCTGTCAGCACACCATTACAGCCCACGCCGCCATATGATGGCATGCCAAAAAAAAAAAAAAATACTGAAACCATTGTAGCGAGAAGGTGTTGGCAGATGTAGGCTTAAGGAATGCAGTGACAGGGTTATTTGTTGGACAGAGTTTGTGCAATGGAGAAATGTTTAAGGGAAAAGGGCTTCGGTCTGTGGCTTCTTATCAGCAAGCCTAATAGAGTTAGATAGGGGAATATCTTGATGAGAAAGCAGATAAAGGGAGGAAGAAAAACAAGAACCTCAGCACACTAGCAAGCAAAGGCTACAGTCACAAGAAGCAATGACTCATGCAGGACAGCAAGCCAAAAAGCGGTTTGCAGCCCATCTGCAAGAACATGCATGTTTGCAGAAAGAATAAACTCTGAAAGCAACACGATGCATGCCCTGTAATCTGCTGTGGAAAAGCATAAACCAGATATCTGTCATATGCCACAAAATGTTTTTAAATAAATATGCCGGTTGAGGTCTTATCAAATTAAGTGAATCAGTATGAATCCATATGGCTTGCGGGCATTATATTTAGGTCTCCTTAAGCCAGACAATATGTGAGGAACAGGATTATTATTGGCAAATAAATAAAACAATGGTATTGTTGAAATATATCTTGAAATATAAGCAACATTTTTTCATTTTTGATTAAGTACTTAAATAATCAAAACTGTAATAGCCTTAAGAGAATATTCCTATTTAATGAGTTCAGTTTAATAATCATTTAAACAAATGAATGGCATGTATGTGATGTCAACACCACAGGATCTCACTTGTCATTACAAAACATAGAATGGCAGTTTGAATAATGTATGCAGACTCTACAATGACAATCATGAGCTGTAGAAGATGGAATGATGTTCAATGAATAAAAACTGTAACATTTTCAAAGCTTTATTATGGTCTGGAAGACTTTGAATTTATTGCATATGTTGCAATTTTATGGTGAATGTGGTCTTTTTTATGTGAAATTTTCTCATTTGACTTTCCAAAAACAAATAACAGAATGTCATTTAAAAAGCACATATAAGTTTGAATAAAAAAGGGCAAAATTTGCATATGTGGGTGAAATGACCCTTTAAGCTCTGTAATTCCCCAGGCTGTTGAAGTTCTAAGGAATGGTAAACTTGGCAAATGACACGCAGTGCTGTTAAAAAACAGATAATGCACTCTGAGAGGTTCTATTAACACCTTTTGTCAACTCTGACTGGATGATCTGCCTCAGTAAAAGTCATACAAATCTATTTTATGCCTTCAGAATATACAGAATATATGTTCTTGCCCATAACTGACACCACACTCTTTTTCATTTAACTGTAAATAACGTGCACTTAAGTGTCTGAAAACATTACATTCAGTTCATGCATATACCCTTTTAACTCTTTTTAAAAGTTTGTTAAAGTGTACTTCTTTTTCCGCAAAGGGAAGGTTTGAATATAGCACACAAATCATTTTGACTACTACGATGCCAGAGACTAAAGTTTACAGAAGCAATGACTCATGCTTAACAGGAAACCAAAAAAAAAAAAAAAAAAAGGTTTTCTGCCCATCTTCAAGAACATGCATATCCAGAATGTATACACTCAGGAAGCAATGCAAAATGTAACAAGCACAAGCTATTCAGCAAAGGCAAGTTTGTCATATCCTAGAAATATTGTGAAAGCTATACTACAATAATAGCTCTTTTCAAAAGAGTGGTTTCAGCATATTCCATGTGCAATCTACTGACCGACCTGTCTGCGCAGGAATGCGCTCATAATGGAGAAAACATGAGGCTTCTTTCAGCCTGGAGATGCCTGCGGAGTGGAGAAGGCTTTGAGAAGGAGTGTGCATTAGCCCGTTCATACCTGGGGGCCAATGAATAGAGCCCTCAGGTAAGCCTTGTTGAAACAAATCTAAGCTGCTAATGACACGCACCGTGAAAATATTCACAGTTCATTTAGCTTGATGACAACTGCAGCCCCTTGCGCACCCGCTCCGCTGTCTTGTGTATTAGTCATACTTTCGTGTCGTAATGTAATTCTAGCACGGCATAATTCATGGGAAAACCATCATATTTTCTATTTTCTTATATGTTTTCTTTACTGTATATTTTTCAATACCAAAAATGAAAAGCTCACTTGATATGATAATTATAGAGAGATTACACATTCCCGCTCACATTCTCATGTCATTCCAAACCTGCATGCAGTTATTTTAACATGGGTCACAAAAGTAACAATGTAAACTGCCTGTATAGCTTCAAGATATATTACGTCTATGCCGACTGTGCTGTAAGCTATTCCAGATCTTCTTAAAAGAGAAATAACAAACAATACAGCTTTGTACTGTTGAAAGTGCTATATAAATAAAGGTTACTTGCCTTGAGTCTGCATTGTTACAGTGTCTGTAGTATGCCAATCTCATTACAAGGTGTCGATTTGGTAAATATTCATAAGATGAATTGTATAAAAACATAAATAAAGCTCCACCTCTAATCTCACTTCTATCCTAACTTAAGAAGAGAGGAAACACTGGGGTATATATACAGAAGATAACAAGGAGATAACAAGGGATGGGTCAGTGTGATTAATTATCATGGTAACTAACTTGTGTGCCAAACAAGGGAAACTATGGCAAGCAGGGAAACAGGAGCCGAACACAGAAACAATAGCATAATATACTTAAAAACAAAAGTCATTGACACAAGACAAAGAAACACAGTCTGGAATCATGAAAACTACACACACTTACACTTACAAGTGCTTTTAAATAGGTAGCTATGTTTTAAAAAATAAACCATGTCCATGTGTAGTAGAGCAAAACGCCCAAGCATCGTCAAGTTTACATTTAAACTGAAAAACCCCATAATAAAAACCCATAGTGAAGTCTAAAGGGAATGAGAGTTAGTCTTCTGGGTTTT
Source organism: Enteromius afrohamiltoni (assembly GCA_034779775.1). Taxonomy (NCBI): domain Eukaryota; kingdom Metazoa; phylum Chordata; class Actinopteri; order Cypriniformes; family Cyprinidae; genus Enteromius; species Enteromius afrohamiltoni. The sequence continues at coordinate 284,893 of JAUYWG010000011.1, forward strand.
GACGTCATAGCATATGCTGGTTAAGAAGGTTTTGAGGGTTGCATGCTCGTCATGCGTTGGTTTAAGCTGGCCCTTACCTGGTCATATGCTGGTCCTGAGCAACTAGCTTCTGACCAGCACATGAACCAACATAAACCAGCATCCATGCTTCAAATCCTATAGCTAACCAGCACATTCTGGACCCAGTTTTTCAAAAGTAATCCACTAGGATTTTAGATAACGGATAGGATCAAATCTTGAAAATGGGTTTTTAAAAAGAAAAAACATTAGAAAAAAAATTCACGTAATCCAATCTTGGTTTTGATCCAGATCAAACCTTCAGTTTGGGTTTTTTCAGAACTTTTTTGTAGAATTTGGATCACTTTGATCCAAAAAATATGGATTAAACTGATCCCATCAGAAGGGTGTGGATTTCGTGCCCAAAATGTAATGAAAACTTTAAAAATGTATCAAATAATACTATATTTGGATCATGCAGTATCTTACAAGATATCCTATTTTTTCCATAAGGTTTTAATTTGTTCATCCGTCACCATCACTAATGGTGCACCATTAGTGATGCATGCAATGATTACAGAATAACCAAAAAAATGCAAAGAATAGCAATCACTGATTTTTAAAATCCAAAACAAATCCAAATCAGAAATAGTGTCTAACTATTGCGTCCCTTGTTGCACGTCCTGTTTGCTCGTTCTGGCAGAATGCAGGAGGTTGGTGAGGGTCTCCAAGGGGCTCAGGTGCATCATTGTCAGCACAGAGAGGGACATTGCGTATACAAGCAAGGGTTATGTTGCATGCTTTCTGGGGTTCTTCTCTCAGGTAGTTAAGCCATGCAAAGCGCCTCTTAAGAACTCCATTTAAATGCTCAATTGCATATCTTGCTCTGCAATGAGCATTGTTGAAGTGTGCCTGCACCGGTGTATTTGCTGTTAGAAAAGGAGTCATCAGCCATGGTAGGAGTGGGTAGGCACTGTCTCCTAATATTATGCCATCCGGTTGGTTGGTTTGGAGGTCTCTGTATAGAGCACTCTCCCTCAGGATGCGCAGGAAGGTACTTCTGCAAAAAGAGACTGAAAGGGCAGAAGCACAGCTTCATCTGGCAGAGGGACAACTGACTCTGACCAAACTGCAGCAAACCAAGGCCAGACTTGAGATCCGCCTCCTAAAGGCTACGGCTCTCCTCATCAGATGAGAAAGTCTGAAATTATTATGGAGTATTTGACATTAAGTCTTTTTTTAATTCAATAATTCTATATTTGAAACTGGCTATAAATATCCTCAATGTACAGTGTTGAGCAGGTCTCAGATGAGCAGACTGCTGGGGGGTTTTCTGGTTTTTAGTTTTTTTTTAAACGTGTGTTTTCATTTCAAATAAAAATGAACGTATATTGACCCCACACTGGCTTTTCTACTTGTTGCTCTTTAAATATCTATAGTTCTACATTGTAATTTCCTATCCTGGTTATCCAGATTTGATGATCCTGAAAAGATCCTATCCGGATCAGATTGAAGATTGGAAAACTGTCTCAAAAGTAAACTAGATTACATGATCACGGATTGCAAAAAAAAGGATTACTAAATCCGGAACAATTTTATCCAGATTGACCCTTTTGAAAAAGCGGGGCCTGGTGTTTTCAACAGGGAGCTTCAGCAATCAAACCACAAGTTAGCCAAAACGTAAAATAGTTTTGTATTGTCAGATCGTTTTGGTAGCACATGTAGGTTACTTACACCCAGATTTCAATTTTTTTTTTATCATCAAACGTTAACTCATTTTTTACATATACTACTCATCCTACTCAAAAATGTAAGTCAATTATTGATCATTTCAGTTTTCACCAACTAATTTCTGTAACACAAAACTCTTGTATGACTTCATGTGATATGATATAAGGGCAATGTTTTATTCATTTTTGGAACTTGGCAGGAGAGATCAACAAACTAATTTTATAGTAAAAATACACTCTTTATTAAAGTTTCCAATTGGGGTTTGCAGTGATCTAAGAATCAACTTTCAATGAACGGTTTTTAAAACAACCATTATTTTCTAAGTTCATTTAGATAATCTAAAGGAACAATTTCCTCTATAGACCCTTGCGAGCAACTGAAAGACTATGTGAATGTTAAAAGTTCTTCAAGAAACAACAAACGGCAAGGGTTTATGATACAGAAATACAAATGCATCAAATTACAATATAGTATTATTATAGAATATGCTTGTGTGAAGAATCTTTAAAACATGTTCCAATGTCATATGGTTTTGGCACAACATGAAAGTGAATAAATGACAAACTCCATTTTTGGGTAAACTGTCCTTTTAAGACCTATAATTTCCCAGGCCGTTCAAAGAACTTTAAAGTTGTCAAATGTGATGCACGCTGTGTCCTAATGCTGTTAACGTACAGATAACACACTCTGTCAGAGCTTAAATTAGCAGCTTTCATCGACTCTCACTGCTTGGTTTAACATTGGTAAGTGGGGCACTATATTGGGCAACAACGAAAAGTCAGGTGAGTGATAAAGCTCAGCCGTTGTTAGTTCTTGGGATGTCATTAGTGTGCACTAAGCTTTAAGACAGCAAACTGACATCTGCTCAAGAACACTTTAGTCTCCAAACTCTAATTTACAGTTCGAGTTTCCTTCTTGGTTAGTCTGAGAGCCGTTATCTTGTTTCTGCCCAAACCAACAAGTATGCTGAAATGCAAATTGCATCTGGCACCAAGGCACAGTAATTTGACGTAATTACTACAGCTTGATACCAGAGTACGCTCCCGCTGCATGGCACGGATCCATCACAATAATCAGTAATTGCTCTCCATTTTTGACGCAAAAATACCGAAACACCCATTACTCTGTTCCACAGCAGCTTGATAATGCCACATTACAGAAAAATCCTTCACCGACGTCTATTTTGTACGAACTCAACACCTGTAGGGCCCAGCGTTTTCATCATCTGCTTGGAATAAATTGTAGTCATCATCATAACCATAATCACAGTAATAAAAAAGTCCTCATCCTCTTGCCAAATTACTGTGGCATTTGATTTACAGTAATTGTGTGCAGGAGAGGAGGGGTCGAGGAGTCCAAACACGCACACACCTGGGGGACTTACACCTGAGAAGGGCCAGGGGCTGGATCCCAACGTTGTGCCCACATTCCCCGAGGCACACAATGACTAACATTGTGACATAGACAATAAACCAGGTGCAGAGGGTGATGTTTTATTATTAGCCTCGAAAATGTCATTTTCAAAAGATTATATTCAAGAGTAATTTGTTATGAATGAGGTTTAGACATCTGAACTGCTATTTCTGGATGTAATTATGTTATTAAGTTGCTAGGCACTGACAGGGACCCAGATATTACAGTCGGTAAATGTTCAAAATGTTTTAATGGTAATTTTTGAAAGCAACGAAATACAGTTTCACACGCTTCTTTTAATACTGCGACAATTGTTTTAAAACAGAAAAATGGAACATACAGACAACAAATAAAACATGAACGATCTCCAGGACCTTTAGCTTGCTTTACAAAAATTCAAGTATTTTTTTTTTTTTTTTACTTGTAAACACTAGAATCAGGAGACTACACTCAACATGTGACCAAATGAAAGTGACTTTGCATTTGTTAAACATAATTCAAAGCCCTTTTGATCTTTTTTTATTTTTATTATTTATTAATTTTTTTAACAAATGAGAAATACCACACCAAATGTTGAAAAAAAGTAAGGCTAGCAGACATCTGCCATTAATTTTACTGACAATACTGGGTTGTGATAACGGAATCGTAATATGCGAGGAACTGCTTGTTTGTAACCCTAGTAATTTAATTTGGCAGTTAGACAGCTATAACAGTGTAGAACATTATTCAGAAAAGCATGAGAAATCTTCAAGTAACATCTCCTTCAAATTAGTGTTAAACTCTTAATTAGTATACAGCTATATGTTTCTCAGCCCTTAATGCAATCGTTCTAGTTTCATAATTACACAATTTAGTATTAGAGCCCTAAACATGCATGGCATTCGGTGTAGTACAGGCTCCTCTGTGCCGTTTTATGTAGGTGCTCCATTTTTTTGGTTAGCCTGCATCCGTAATCTCCTCCTCGCAATTGCTTCCTGTTTTTTCCTCTCAATCTCAGCGGCTGAACATTTGGCAGTGGTATGGGATGAAATGAAAACTGCAAAACAACAAAAACAAAAGTTTTATTATGGTTTTGAGCAATGCAACTGGAAGACGTGAATCTCTGAACAGCACTCATAAAAGTGAATTACTAGTCACATTTTCTCTTGTAACAACTTTCGGTAGCGCTTTAGATTATGTGACACATATTCTTTATTCATTTAAGAGTTTCTCATCAACGAGCGAGGAGTGTGCGATATTTATTTTTAACTGTATTGTAACATTATAAAAAAAAAAAATTAATCATGAGCGTTTTTCAGTGATGGATTAAGGCTATCAGAATAGTTCTAATTTAGCCTCATTTAAATATGGAGGCAAAAGGTCCTGTCCTGTTATATATATATATATATAAATAGAGAGAGATCTAACGTTATAACTAAAATGCAAATGAATAGATTTTATACAACAGCTCAACAAACAGAAGTGTATTATTAAGCTAGTATTAAGTGCGTTACATTGTCGTCACAATGCTGTCTGTTTATCTCTGATTCGGCGAGAAAAATGTTTTCACAAAGCCAACCGGTTGTGCGTTTCAGAGCAGCACTGGCCCATTCATAAAGGCAATCATTGGCTGTTTCGCAACAAATATTTAACGAATCAGCTGTTTTGAATCAATCTTTTTAAGTCAATGGATCACTCATATAGAAGGGCATTTACTGCCACCTAATGGCGACTTTATTTATCCATGACAATAACTAAAGTTTTTTCTCAAAAAACACTGTGAAAAATATGGTAATTATCACTATATAAATAATTATGAATAAATCAATGAAAATTGACATTATTTGTCAATATTGCACACCCCTAAAATAAGCATAATCTTAAGTGTTCTAGATTTTTGTAACTTATATTGTAGATTGTATGGTTATTATTACTGTAATTGTGAGCGAAGGATTTCAAAGCTGTCAGGGTTTAACAAAAAATAATTCGGCCCACACAAGGGGACATTTGTATGAGAAAAAAAATAGACTGTAACTGTGTCGGGGTGGTATCGGGCTCAGACATAAATATCTTAATGCCTGTCGGACGCAGGCCAGAAAAATGCGGCCCGATCCGCACTCTGTTGTAGACCAACTAGCCCATACATAAATAAATAAATAAATAAATATATATATATATATTTATATATATATATACATACACACACACATTTATTTTTAGAGAGACAATCAGATCTCTACGAAGGAGGATTAGGGTCAAGCAATAATAAAAATAATTTACATAATTTTGAGATTAAAGTCATTAAATTACGAGACAAAAGTTGAAATAAAATGTTGAGAATAAACTTGTCAAATTACGTGATTAAAGTCGTTAAATAACGAGAAAAAATTTACACAGCGTAAATTAAATGTCTATTTTTATTTAGTGGCACATCTATAAAAATGGTCTGATTTCATTTACACTGTAAATAGCATCTATGGCAGGGGTGTCCGAAGTAGAGGCTGACATTTTTTCGGGAATCCCACGGGTCACGGGATTCCCGTGGGATTCCCGCGGGATGGGAGTCATC
>JAUYWG010000011.1:292292-303285 GCA_034779775.1 Enteromius afrohamiltoni
ACACACACAAAATAAATATACACAGTACACACAAAAATTGTATGTAAACAAAAACTTTTATTTTGAATGCAATTCATCACAATTAATTAATAATAAATTAATTAATTAATATTCTCCTAAATATTCACCTTGATTATTTTAAAATTGCATTAATGTTATATTTTACTTCATGTATTTAAAGCATTTTGAATTCAGCTGCTACAAATAAATGTTTGGTTAAAATGATGGCTCAGGTTACTGGAGAAAGAGAGAGAAAATAAAATAAAATAAAATAAAATAAAAAGTTAAGCATAATTAGAGTTAATGCATAAAGTGCATTATAAATGCATAAATAGAACTGTACGTCTATACTGAATATTGTGCATACTGTATATTATATACTTTACATTTGTCTATATCACCCAGCCCTGGTTATAAGGAATGGGATGCTCCATAAAATAAATCAAAGCTCAATATTAGGAGAAGATATATGCACACCTCTGAAATACTGCACGGTGCAAAACACTCTCCTCAGCAGGCGATCAGTGTTAAAACACACATCAGGCTGCACTTACCATTTTTTTGTTATTCTACTTCATGTGAAGAAGGAGGAGGAAAGAGTGCAAGTATGACAACAAAAAGTTTAAACAGGAGAGAATGAAGGCTTACTTTAAAACAACTAGGCTAAACAGGCTTCACAAATGTACTTTAATGACCCATCAATAGATAGAGTAGTATTATCTACTGTTCATCAGAAAATGCCACAACAAACTCCAAATGGATCCTGTGAGCGGCCAGAAGATGGAGAGCGACTGCGGAGCTCACCTTAATCTCAATGTTGCCCACTTTAGCTGTGGAGCGGATGATGGGCCGGCCCACCAGTGCTGGGAAGATGTGTTCTGGGAAGTTGGACCCGGCATATCCACACTTGACAAACTAAATGATCGAGAGGGAGAGACAGAAAAGTAATGTGTAAAGTACCACTGTGTTCATTCTCAAGATCATTAAACAAAACAGCAAAACAAAACTTAATCTCAGACTAATCCTTGTTGATAATTGACCATTATTATGATTCGCTGGTGCAGAGGTTATTGTGCACTTATTAATATGTTTCCAACACCTTTTGACCAATGAATTTCCTTGCCTTTTATAAGTGTTTATGGTTTTCAGTTGTACGTTTATAGGTGTATATATATCAAACATATTTATTGATAATATAAATGACATCAATATAAATGAAGACGATATTTTCAAAATGCATTTTTTTTCACCAACCTATTGGTTGATTATTTGATCTTTTAAGGTCAAACTGCCCTTAAACAATAAAATATCTGACAGGCATTGAATTTAAAGTAAGGTAACCACTGAATTGTATTTTAATCACAATCCAAACAAAGCTGCTGCACACATTTGACAACAACACAACAACAACCAGTTCCTACTATTTGCCAGTCGAGCAGCACATCTGTATTGTTCCTAGGGAGATGATGATTTGTAGGGCTGGGCGATATAGTATGCGCATCTCATCAGTAAAGCCGGTTCTTTGATTAGCGGTAAATCTCCATCAGCTGTTTTCAAATGGTACGGCAGCTTATACACAGAGCCGTAGATCACTGACACGGGTGATTCAGTGGCGTAGCTTGTCAGTGCTCTACGGCTGGCGTTCCTTTTGAAAACAGCTGATGGAGATTTACGCTAATCAAAGAACCGGCTTTACTGACGAGACGCGCATAATATATCGGCCAACATTTACTACTCAAAGCAGCATCGGACGATGATTATTGTGCATCCTCAAGTGTTTCTCATGATAACCTTTACAAATTACTTTGAGTCTAAATGCATCTGGCAGATGCAAAGTTTCGGACAACTCTTCATTTCCAGTCAAAGCGCTGGAAAGTTTGAGAGAGACTGCAAAAAAAATTATATACACAATAATATTGTAAAGCAAAATAATGAGTGTAGACGTGTTTTCCTGTTTGGCTATGGTCCCATTTAGCAACTTGTCAGCAAACTGTGAAAATGTCTTGGGCTTGTGTTAACCTTATATGAGGCCTGCAGCATGTTTCTCTGCTTTCGGTCTTTGACACTATATAGTTAGTAAAGTTTTATAAATGTGTATTTCTTGACTTGATTCAGCCTCACCAGATTTGCTGCAACAAAATGAAGTGATTGGTCTGCCTACTGCTAAACAACTGACTTATTGAGAACATACTACATTGTTTAAGATGCTTAACATTAATTCTTCATCCAAAGCTAGATCCAACCAAAATATTCAGAAGAGACCGGTTTCAGCGTTCACTGCCTGTACTTGCTCTATGAATCAATCGTCCCCAACAAATACTTGCTTGATCAAATGTTTCTCGTATCAGGATATTCCAAAAATGGCCTGAAAGCTTTCTGACTCATTTATTGGTCATCGGACGAGTAGAGACGCTTTCTCTGTGCAGGCTGTGGTTTTAACAGGTGACATCACTTCCTCCTCAGCCTGACTCATGGCTCAGTTTCATTGGCTGCCCTGACCAAACAGTTTGGTTATTTACTAAAAATACACCTGAACCAAAATAATTTCTAGATCCTAGTTCCATGATGTCAGGACACTATACCATGCCCGCAATTGATTTAATTTCATTCGATTTCTATTATGCATAATGACTAACTCTTATCATGCACAAAGATACATCTTCGCCAACATCAGTGAAACTTGATTTGCACACCTTTCCATCGAGACTAACTCTAACGGCGAGGTGAGGGGGGAGGACTTTCTACACCTGGCTTACGCACCTACAAACCGACGAGGGAAACCCAAATTCCTGTCAAACCGTACTTATAATGTTCACTAACTACTGTCAAAAGAACGAGCCCATCGACAGATAAAGTCAATAATATCACAACGAAGTGTTTTCTCCCCCATGGAAGTCCATTATAAGAACACAGCTTAATGTTGTTTAACATATCTTAATAACAACCAGGGAAAACCAAAAATTCAGTCCAATTTTATTTATAATAAAGACTTTTTCACTGCCAAAAGAACAAGCTCTTATTCAGTTTATAAAGTTAATAATATCATAAGTGCTTAGCCCCATAGCCATTATGAGGAAACGTAATTTTATTCCCTTTATAAGCTAAATAAGAGCTTGTTTTTTGACTGTGGCAAGTCTTTACTATAACTATAAGTTATACTATAAGTTTTCTCCGGTGGTTGTTAAGGTATGTTAAGCAGTGTTCCTATAATGGACTTCTATGGGGGAGAAAACACTTATTATTCACTTCATCTGTCGAACATGGGTTCGTTATTTTAACAGTAGTTAGAGATTATTACAAGAAAGGTTTGACAGACATTTGGGTTTCCCTCATCAGTTTGTAGGTGCTTTAAGCCACGTTACGCGTTTTACGATGTCCCAGGTGAGGAAGTAACACCACTCTGTGCCTGCAATATGCAAAGCGTTATCAAAGCAAGTGGATTATTTCATAACAGGCAGCATTCATAGACCAACTGTAACCATAGTGACGGAAAAGTCATTTTAACAGTCTATTCTGGCAGCTGAGTGAAGCAAGATAGTCGGTGCATCCGCATGCACTCGGCCCGTGTACTAAATATTTCACTGCGTTCCTGTGTTTATAATATCATATAGCGATATATCAGGATTATATAACAAAATCAAGCCACATTTAGCAGAAACTGCGCTGTTAGCGTCTAGTGCAGTCTGTGGAATAAATAAACGCTGCTGTTTTTTTTTTTTATAGGATAAATCTAGAACATAAATCACTTTAGAGTCGGATAACACAGAGGTCTCAGCAGAGAAGAATATGAGGGAAGAATAAATGCAGCTGTCAGACATTCCTTACAGCTGCGCTAAGCTTTCGTGACTTCCTGTTAGGGGTCTGTCTGCCTGACTCTCATTGAACTTTGCTCGAAAGCTAAACGAGCCAAAAATATATATAAATAAATGTTAGGTGTTAGAGTAGCGGACGTACCCCTGTTCCGTTATCACAAACCACCACCTTTCTTCCTTGGCTGTCCATCTTTCAAAGCCCCGGAGCCGTCAAAGGCAACCCAACTTTCTGAACAAAGTGCTACAAGCACTCAGCAGTAGCAGGTTTCACTTCCTGTTTTAGACAGAAACGCTCGCGAAAGGGGATCAGCCCGATTCGCTGATAAGACTTCGTAGCGGTCTGCGATTGGACAGCTGGGGAGTCATTGATAGAGCATCCACTGCAGACTGAGAACACGTTTCCCGTAATCTGTTTAAAATTCTGTTAATAATTTGTAACTTCTAATATGTAGGTATAGTAGAAAGAAAAAAAATATTTGAATCTCTTCTTTATTATTTTGATTTCGTGTTTTTTTTTTATTTTATTATTATTATTATTATTATTATTATTGTTGTTGTTGTTGTTGTTATTAATTAACACACACAATGTAATTTCTAACTGCTTCTCTGGCTAAATATAAATGTAAGATATTAAAAATAACTACATTTAAAAAAAAAATCGAGACAAACTTTAAGTTGGTTTGAAAAAGCCGGAGCAGGAAGTCTGAAACAGTTTTAAAGGTTTAAAAAAAAGTTTCCCCCAGTATCACAGCCAAGCCATATCAAAGCCATATATATAGTGTTTATATAGTGTTGTGTTGTGGTCGGAACGCTTCCTCGCGCTCCTTGTTTCCCGCCGGGATGTGACACTCTTTCATCCGCAGAATATCAACATGGCAGCGGTTCTTTCGCCGAGACCGTGCGATAGCAATCCTGCGACTCCTGGGACGCAGTCTGTGAAGGTTTGTGGGTATTTAGGGTTAGATCTTGTTGCGCACACCGCAGTTATAGCAGTGTAGTTTGTAATGAATACATCTGTGCAGTTTCCGCGTCTATAACAGCGCGAATGCGAGCAACAGTCGTCTTTGTTTATTTATCATTAGCCTGCTAGCCGATGAAGACGCTGCTCAGAGAAATGATGATTTTAAAACAAATGAATGCGTATGAATGGATCCCAGCGGTAGTCCTAGCTGTTTTTGGACAGTCCCTGATAGTTTTCAAGGCCTCATAAATTGATATTATGAGCTTCCGACGTAGGTAACGTTAGTCATTCTAAACGTAATGTCACTCAATCCAGATTGAAAAATACTTGACAGAATCCTATTTCTGATTTGTCAAACAGGATGACATTGAGGAGAACTCCAGTGATGGAAGTCAAGCCCCCAAAAGACGCAGGATGGGCTCAGGGGACAGTTCCAGGAGCTGTGATACATCCAATCATGAGCTGGGGTGATTATTGTTATTATAATTACGCACGCTCTTCACTCTGTGACATGCTGATCTGTACATTCATTTTAAGGCAAGACACCCAGTTAAATAGGGGTGTATATCTTGTGTAGATATAAACACACACATGCATGTAAATATTCAAGGCAATTGTTACATTTATGTATGAATTATTTATAAATGATAACTTGTATGAAAGTAAATCACCACCTTATAAAAGGCCAAAATCCCAAACCCAGTGGAAAATAGTTTTTGCCTGTAGTCTCTCATTAGATAATTGGTAGATTAGATTAGATAGTGTTAAAACCTTATCTTATTTCTTAATTCGAATATTTATTATAACTATGAATTTCCCATGAAAATGGTATTATGTAGTTGTTTTTCCTTGAACCATCATTTTTCACTCATGTAGCTTCTAGTATTTCTGTGAATCCACACCTGTCATCTGTTGATGGCTTTGTTAGCTGGCCACAACTGTTTTTTTCTGACACATTGATACTTTTACTGTTTATAAACCCGTCCTGTTTGATTACAGACCAACGTACTTTCCTGCTGAGAATCTGACGGAATACAAGTGGCCTCCGGATGACACAGGAGAGTATTATATGTTACAAGAACAAGTGAGCGAGTATTTGGGAGTCACATCATTCAAACGGAAATATCCAGGTATGAATATCATGCACCTTAACTGTCTGCAGGGAAAGTTCAAATGAGAGGTTTTTATGCTATTGGTCAAGTAATGAATATATTTTACAGATTCGTATTCGCTGACAGTATTTTTTTTTTTTTTTTTTTTTTGTGCTTTCTGAATTCCTTGCCGGTCATATCAGATATGGAAAGAAGAGACCTGTCTCACAAAGAAAAACTTTATCTGAGAGAGCAAAATGTCATTACAGAAACACAGTGTACTTTGGGTAAGCATTCAGTTTTTCTCTCTTCTGTTTCTTTTGTATAAATAATATATATATTTTAGGGGTGGCACGGTTCGGTTTGTATCATGGTTTTCGGTTCTGTACGGTTCTTGTTATATTTTCTTTTAATCTTTACCACTCCAGAAATGTGCTTCAGCATATGATATATAGCTTAATTATCCACAATTTAGGATACAGTGTTAAAAAAGTGATGTCATGTAATAATTCATAAACTGAATTGGATGCGTGTTGCACAATACTTGCATACAGTCGCAGTTCTATCTATTGTTTTATTTCCGCTGTCATCAAAGGTAATAGAGCACGGATCGGGCCGCGTCCGACAGAGCTGTAACCAAATTTTTTTTCTCATACTAATGACACACACACACTTTTTTGTGTGTGTAAAGCCGGCTTTTATTAAGCAACTGTAGGAAGGCGTTCAGAAATGTCAATGGATGTGAGCATCTGCGCACACGGGGCAAAAAGCGCCATTATAACACAGACGCACATTCACGCTGATGTGACTGAGCCCGAGCATCCTTTCTAAATATCTGTCCGAACCGTATCCATCCTCTAATAGGTAACATGAAATGTTCCCACACAACAGATTTATACAGATTATATACTGATGTCATATAAGGGCCCGAGGCTACTTTGCGCATGTCATGCACCGTCAAACCATGCGACGCATGCATGCACCGAACCGAAAATCCCTATAGCGAAACTCCTCTCTTCTCCCCAGGCCTGACTGCTCTGCGCAGTGATGAAGTCATTGATTTGATGTTTAAGGAGTATCCAGCTAAACATGCAGAGTACTCTGTCATACTCCAGGAGCGAGAGCGCCAGAGGATCACTAAGGAGTACTCCGTGAGCACTCTTAGTGCAGTGAGTAACACACACACACACACTTATTGAGCAGAAAATCCGAATATTAGAATGATTTCTTGAGGAATCATGTGATTTTTAGGTGCATTTTGGTATATTGCATAAAAAAATAAAATAAAAACGTTTGATGGAAACATCAAGATGCGCATTAATCCTTGTATGCACACATCTGAGTAGGAAAAACTTCTAAGAATCAACTACATTTATGAAAACACAATTACTGAATGTGACTTTGTGCTGTGAGACAAGAGAGCTTTACTAGCAGCTGACCGATCTCTTTACACAGCATCTGAAATGTTGTTTTGATTGTACTAAAATGCCTGAGCAGATTCTGCCACCAAATTATTTCTGTGTAATTGTCTTCACCTCCGAATGCAATGACCGCTTTTATTGCATTTGCATCTGATCGCTCTAAAATTTTTAATGAAAATTATTACAATCAGTGGCTTCTCTTAGCCTTCTTAGTGATATTTGGTGCCAGTTTACTATGTTGTTCCCTTTGCCTTGAAAACGGTGCTTTATTCGCAAATGTTCTATGCAATTATTCCAGTTTTGCACACTTTTTCAAATCTTTGGATGGAAACATAGCTACTGAAGACTGGTTCAGTTTTCCATTACAGGAATAATTTAGAATAAAAAAGTTGATAATGTTTGAAAACGTATAAAATATTTGCAATGCAATAGTATTTATGGGTTTAAGTGATAATGTGAGTGATAATGGACTGACTGTTTTCTTTTTAGCAAATGCAGCAACAGAATCCTCAAAAAGTTGAAGCCAGTAAAGTGCCCGAGTACATAAAGAAAGCAGCTAAAAAAGCTGCTGAATTCAACAGCAATTTCAACCGAGAGCGGATGGAGGAGAGGAGGGCTTATTTTGACCTTCAAACACATGTAAGATATGCCCCTGTTCTTTAATCTGATAATGAGTGTGTCAAATGCATTTAAAACTGTTTCACCGCCCTGAAAACCCAGTGTTAGATTTCTCTGTCGTTGGTTGATTTAATGGCTCGCCATATGTATTAGATGTCTCTAATACATAAAATAAGTAAGCTTGATTCGAGTTCAGGGAGAAGGAGTTTATTCAAGAAAGTCGTAGTAGTGTAGCATAGCTGTCTCCTGAGAGTTTAAACCAAAGTGAGGTTTGTGTGACCAGTTTTTATACCCTGACATCAAAGGGCAATCAAACAAAGATTCTATCAGGACACAGTAGGCATTGTTTCATTGAATGGACATTTGAATAGTGAGGTGCAGCTACAATTTAACAACATCAGATGTTGATTTCATCTACGGAATACACACTCTTTCAATCCCTCCTTTGATCATTTTTGATCACAAACAAAATACAAATAATAAAACATTCTGTCATGTACACACATTGTATACAGGTTCCTGCTCAAGATGACAGAATAAGAGTTCATGGTGAATTTTGCATTCTCTCGAATGACCAAGTCTTTTTTTTTTTTTTATTGCGATATGGTCTTCATGTGGAATTGACAGATGTTGCTGTGTTCTGTGGATGTCCAGGCATGTTCATCTAGGTGGATAAGCATTGGATGTCTTTGCACATCCTTTGGAACGCTGGAACACCTGCAATTACACACAAAAGAAAAGGGAAACGTATCTTTCAAAAGAAAAGTTTTTAAACAAATCATGCCTTACTGCCAGTAAAACTGTCCCTATTTAATGTCGGCACTACAGTGTTTATCAGTGGTAGAATGTTCATGTCTTCGTCCTCAGGTGACAAGCTAGAGCCTAAAAACCCTAGTCCCGCCATATCTGGACTCTGAAAAACACCACTGCCATCTGTCCCTCATCTTAAAATCTTAAAATCTATCCACTCATTGTTTCCCTGCACCTTAACTGCTGCATCAGTTACTAAAAGATCCTCAAGTGGTCTTTGCCACCTTGATTCTTGCTGTGACATATATAATTCTTGGCAGTGTGTACCGCCAGGCTGAGTCTTTCATCAGTTTGGACAAGGCTATCAGACGTTGGATTTTCATTGGACATGGGCTGACCTTGGACATGTTCAGTAGGGTATATTATCCTTGAAGCTTCCTTGTGGTTTCCTTCACTGCATTGGTTGTCATCTTGTAGCTCAACTCCAATTTCGATCAGTGAGGATACTTCTTTGTGCTCTTGCATTTGTTTACTGTCCTGCTGTCTGTGTAGTTGTCTTAATGCCACTGTATGTGGACCTCTCTCCTTTATGGCTTGTTTAGCAGCACCGTCTTCTAGGACATCATCTTTGGCTTCAGTTGTTGAGGTTTCTGTGTAAGCTTTTGGATGAGATGTCGCTAGCTGGTGCTGCAGAGAGAGGTTCTTCAGTTTCCGTGCAGCTCCACAGCATTTAGCAGAGTCTGTTTTTGTTCTTGCTTGTTCTGCTTTTGTTCAGTTAACCTCTTTTGGTCATTGTCCCTTTGAGTCACATTGAAAATCATTGCTCCCTCTAGCAGGTGTAAGGTATAAATCTTCTGCAGACGCTGAAGAACTTGCCAAACCTTCCGTGGTTGTTTGTATACATCTGGAATTTCCTTTGACCACTTGTCAATTTGGTATGGAATTTGGAGTTGCTGGTTGATATATTCTGCAAGGAATATATCTTACAACAGTTTTTTTTTTTTTTTCGAGTTCGTCTCTCACCATTTTCCTCATACTCCTCCTCATTGTCAACCTCTGTTTCGTTTCCTCTGTTTTTGACAATAACAGGAGCGAGTCTAGCCATCACGTTGTCCTTTGTAACATGTGTAAATGTGTTGGATGAATCTGTATCACCGTCATCAGTGTTCTCTGTAGAGTAACTGCCACCTTTTGCAATCAAATAATGATGTTGTTAATTTTCTATCTCTCTGAGCTCTTTGAATGGGTAGAGTAACTCTTGTGTTTCTTGCTGCTAGGTGTTGTAGGTAAAGTATCTGCTCTGAGACAGTTCTTTGATCCAAGCTGCTTAGAAAGCAAATTCAGCGGCTTATTGTTCTCATTCAACAGTCTCTCTTTGTCCTTCTTTTCACCTTGTAGCGGTTCGTCTAAAGCACAAAATTTTGCCTTTTCTGCATTGATATTACGTTGTAATTTATCAGTCTCACACTTATGCAAGTGCTGTCGAATTTGTTTGCCCAAAATTACAGACCATCCGTCTCTCCTGAGGTCTGTCCTTAAATGCTGTGTTTTTCCATAAGCCCTTTTGATGTCAGGCAAGTCCCATGTTCCACTCTCTGGCTGCTTAATGTTGTATTTCTGGCAGATGTCGTAATAGCACTTCTTAGTTCTCAGCCTTTTGTCAAAGTACTCATTCAGATTTGCTAGCATCTGATCAGTGGTTACATTAGGAGGCTCTGTCCCATGTTTTTCTGTTGTTGGCTTCAGAGCAGGACGATCAGGATTGATTTGTGAAGACTCAGCCATGAGTGCAGGAGATGTGCTCTCAAGTTAAGGAAGCAGGAAAAAGAGTGTTATAAGGAGCTTATAAAGAGAATAAAGTGCTTATTCAAATGTAAATGTATACAACGGGCTTTTAGCCTGACTCTCAACTCAGGCATACATTTCCACACTGACAAATGAAGTACTTTTGATTATCAAAAGTTAACTGTTATTTGATTAATAGTTAATATATACTAACTTATTGTTTAGGTTTCAACTTTATCATTGAACTGATCTTTCTGAATCCTATTTCAGAAGGCTGAATTATTTTGTTTCAAATTTGTCCCTTAGACAGTTTACTTCAGATCTTTCTGTATCTTTCAACAGAAGGTAAACAAACTTGTTTCATGACTTTATACCATGTTCTTTTAACCCAATTACTTTTCAAAACTAATAAAAACGGCTACTGAAAAAACACCCAGTCAAGAATTCACAATTCTTGCAGCAAAATCAATCCCAATGATTTCTACGGCTCCTACAGTTTCTGGACGAATGGACCAAACTGTTTATTTTCAAAAACAATTCCTACAGACAAAAAGA
>JAUYWG010000011.1:312463-322959 GCA_034779775.1 Enteromius afrohamiltoni
AAACCACTTAAACTTTTAAACTGGATGATATAATATTTAAATATTTGTGGAAATATGTTGATGTCACATACTGACTTAATCACTTAGCACCTGAATCACAGCAATGGTAACAATTAAATAACATTTATTTGATTAATTTTATAACCATTTTTTTTTGTTATTGTGCTACTACTGATACAAGACAGCAAATTAAATTTGCTAATTAAAACAACAACAACTGTAAAACAAATCAATTGCATAATTTATTCTGCTTCAATGCACTCAGTGAGTATAAGATGAAAATAGCTCTTTTAAGTTATCTGTACTTAAACTTTTAAGTTAATTAAATAAATCAAGTTGTCAATTTTCCAGGGAATAACTTTCCTCAAATCCTTTGAGTACTCTCAACTTATTAGGGTTTACAGTGCACACACAGTACACATACTGTTCCTGAAATGAGTCAACAATAAAAAAAACAAAAACAATATAAGACATTAAAAATTAGGCATTTGTTTCATCCAGTGAGGATATAATTACTGATTATCATGACTTACTCTTGTTGCATCTCGCCTCGTAAACATAACACCATGTCTGCGTTCATGATGGAAGAAACAAGAAGCGCTACAGCTGAAAACTCATGTTTGAATTCATTTAATTACAATAATACTGGATCCTTGTTAGGAAAAATGTGTCAGAAATATACATTTATACACAAACTTTCAGATGTCATCTTTTTTTTTTTTTTTTTTGCTCAATCGTCATGGAAAGGAATTGGATTGAGAGATATCAAAGTTGCTAATGAGGCATCTATGTATATATATATCTATGGTTGGAGCTGTCGAATGCGGACACTAAATACAGTATGTATGGTTGGAACACAGTGGTTGCTGAGCAACACACAGACACTAACAAAGGTTCAAACATGACTTAACAAATCACAATCAAGGACCGGAAGTGTCTGTTTTTTAAAAGTGAAATCTATAATGTCTTTAAATTGTATATCAGATGTGTTTAAATGTATCTGTAATGGTTGAAACAATTAACCTTTGCCTTTTTTATATCAAAGCTTGTAATGTTATGATTGATTTCAAGGCAGGTTTTGGTTAATGGCTTACTCTTTAACAAAGACTTTTTTTTTTTTTTATCCCATGGGAGAAATGAATGGAAACATACCTGATGTGGGTTGCATTTTAAATCACTTTTGAGGTACAGACAGGATGTCTGTGTAGGTTAAAGGCACTAGATTCTGGAACAGAGCCCTGTTTTGGGTGTTTAACCAGCATATGGATAATTTACTCGATCTCTTCTGCCAAGTTTATCCTTTAGGATACAAAGGCTGACATAATAATGGCATATCACATTTCGGCTTCCCTAAAAGGTATGGATTCAAACACCTCACAGTTCTTAACTGAACATCACAGCCTAACAGGTCCGTGCCCTGTGAGTGAAGACAACATATGGACAATGCCCTCCCTTCCTGTTTCAAGGGAATGTTGTTCTGGCTGGGTGGACTCCTGGGAAGGGGAGCGCTACCTTTGACCTCTGGGAGAACTCATTTACTCTGACCCACAGTGAGAAGATGATGGGATCTGCAGAAAAGGATGCAGCTAACCAGCTGTCTCTGGCAGCGCACCGCAGTCCTATAGGAGCCCAATGATAGAACGTTCCCCTTCTGAGAGGAGCAAAAGAGACACATCCATTATCAGCCTTCCTACTTTTAACCCATACCATTATACTCGGGGATTCCGTCATTTATATGTTCGGCTTTAAAGGAAACATCTGAAGATCTGCAGGAAACTTTCTGTTATTAAACATTCCCGGTCACGTTTGGGCCTAGGACTTGAATTTAAAACAGATTTTTAAGAAAAAGTTAGTCATTATTAAAATGTTTTCTTTTATGTATTTATTTAGAAAAAAAAAGTCAGGTTAGCTCTTCCATAAAAATTATTTAATATCACATTTTATATCATTTTATTTAAAATTACAGTATAGATGTTTTAGAAAGACTGAAGAAATTAAATCATTTACATTTAGTCAGTGGTTGTAAGTATATACAAAATTTGTAACTTCTCAACCAAAGCTGCAAACAAAGAAATAAAAATATCACAATTTTTTTTATTTTAATGTATTTAAAAAGAACAACATTTTTAAAATATTTATAAAATTACTAAATTTTTTCATCAATTTAATGTATCTTTTCTCAATTGCATTGACTCCAAACTTTTGAACAGTACAGCAAAAATTGACGCCAACTTTTGATAGTCAAATTATGAAAAAGCCCATGCATGATGCATCAAATATGATCAAATCTTATTTAAATATTTTTGTTAGTAGTAATTTGAAATTAAACGAGAATAGCTTATTTCACAGATTTAAACAAAAACATGTATTACATGTCAATATTTCTTTCATTTTCAAAAAAAAAAAAAAGAAAAAGAAAAAAAAGATGGTTGCTATGATATAAAATGACTCTTGATAGAAGATTTTGCTTTCTTTGGAAATACTCCATTTGTGTACTATATCAAACAGCTTTTAATGAGGTAAAGTTTCGCCCGTATGTCTTTAGCCCATGTTTTACTGCTCCCTTTTGCTCAGGCATGACAGCTGTGGTCTTGACATCACTTCCCAGCCCTTTATGTGCTTAAGATGTAACTCAAGTAGCCAGTATTTACATCAGTCCCCGTCATCCGTCCTGAGAGACCTCACCCAGTCTGACGTGTCAATAGGAAAAGGTGTTTGTGGAAATTTGAACTGTTTATGTAGAGCTGTGCCAAAATGGTGCTCTTGTGTAAAGTATGCATGATAGTGTTCATCATGATTTATGAAAGTACATCTTTGCCAGACGTTGCAGGGATAATAAATATTCATTGCAAACACTGAAAGTAAATATTTAAAAAAAATACAACATAACCTTGTAAGGCATCTTTGAAAACAGTCTAAAAGCAGGCTGAAATGTGATTTGGGGGACGGGGATGTATTAAAAAATAAATTTCCCTCACATTTCAAAATACTTGAATAGTAGAATGTTAAACATTTTGACGTAGATGTGAAATTACTATTTATCATCTTTGTTGCCAGTTTAACTTTTTTATAGGCCTACATTTTTTACAAGAACAAAATGTGTATATATGTAAATGTGTGTGTGTGTGTGTGTTCTGCTCAAAAGAAAGAAAGAATCATCTGTAAAACACCTCAGTCAGGTGGAAACACTGAACATTTGCACAAGAGCTCAATGCAAAAGGCACTTGAGTAATAGCAGGGACTCAGCAGGTTCATTTCTTCACTTGCTCTTTATGAACAAAACAGACAACAAAAATACTTATATGTTCCATTTCAATTTGCTTAAATACCAGATGGGATCCCACAATTGGCACAATGCGTGACCATTCATTTGAACAACGATGGCATTTTGTGTGGTGTATGGAAGGCTAATGGGGTCAAAAGTATTTAACTGGACCATATGAAATAAAAAATATATATATATTTTGTATGTGTAGACAAACACATTCTGGCCATGCTAAGGTATTAGAGTTTCTTTACTCCATAAAGATGCACAGTTTTACAGTTTTACTGCAATTTCATTGGGTGTTGTGCTTGTTTTCAAGTTAACATGGACAAACTTCACACATTTTGTTTAAAGACATTTAGCCCTGTCCACCTTCCGTAGTATGCAGATGTGTAGTGAATTCTTCTCATTATTGCTCTTAGTTGACATTCTTGGCAGTTGGCGAAGCTGCTTTTGGTGCATACTATGCCACCTACTGAGATGAATTGTTGAGCATTGATGTTGAGGGGAAAAACATGCATATCCATTCTTAATTCCTGTTTATAAATTCTGTATGTTTTGGATATTTAGACAGTACATTGAATGCTCTACGCATCTGTTTAGCAGATTCTTCAATGAAAGCTGGACTTCTATCATTCTAAGAGGCTCTATAAATTTTAGCCCATTTTAGTCATAATTTATCATAATTCTCTACACTGATATGAAGTCACTGGTTAAAGGAATAGATTACCCAAAAATGAAACTTCTGTCATCATTTACTCACCTCTGAGTAGTTGGTCACCATTGACTTCCATAGTATATTTTTTCCTGCAATGGAAGTCAATGGTGACACAAAACAGCCTGGTTACACACCTCAAAATATCTCCCTTTGTGTTCGGCACACTACATACTGGAACTACATGAGCGTGAGTAAATAATGACAGAAGTTTCTTTTTTGGGTGAACTATTTCTTTAAGCTCAGAGTATCCAGCTCTAAGACGAAATTTTATTATGTTCCCAAAACTTCCACTCTCACTTCCAAACTAATGTCTGCATGTTATATACATTACATACATTACATATTACATCATTCTTTATTCTTACTGTCCCATTTTCATTTGCCTTTTGTCATTTACACCCCTTTTATAATTAGCCCCTTTACTTCCAATTTTCTCTCTGGAACATTAGAGATTTGTCTCTTCCACCCACTGTACAGCACATCGCCAACTACTGGCCTTTGCTCATCCATTTCAGAATGACCATAACAACACATAGTTGCTGTGTGAACGAGATTGTTCAAATTACCTCATAGTGCATCTTTACCAATGCTTATGGAGGAATTTATTCTGTGAATGTGTTTCATTTGTTCTAATTGGATAAAAAGTTTATCCGACTCAAATAAGATTTGGCTAATTTTTAGAATTCATGCGCAACTTGCCGTTTCCATCCAGTGTTTTTTATGCAATAGTCAAAATGTGGGTAGAAAAATAGGTGTGTGGAAACATAGCGATCAGGGCCTGTAAAAACTAAAAACGTTCTGGTTTTTACTGTTGCTTTTATATAAACCTGCCATGTTCCCTACAGTTTCTGAAAGTTCATGTGATACTCAAGACTGGAGTAATGGAGCTGAAAATGCAGCTTTGCATCACAGGAATAAATAACATTTTAAGTTATTTACATTACTGTTTATTTTTGTCAAATAAATGCAGCCTTTGTCAGCATTATAAAAATCAGTGCTTGAACCTTACTTTATCTGCATTCATTTCCTTTTGTAACTTTCACACTCATTTCATTTGAGATGCTCTCTTTTACGTTGCAAACCTCAGCAAATATCTAAAAACAAACAGCAAACACTTACTAAAGAAAACACTTTCTACCGCTTAGTGCAATTACCCAATTTACCTTGAAAACAGCAATCCATCTTTCTCAATCACAGGTGTCAGACGGAACAGACGGAATAAAACATACTCTTTGTGCTCCCTGAATTTTTCATCCTTTTGAATTCAAGAAACACACCAGCAAAATCCTGCACACGCAGCCTGTGTATTTCTTTAAAGCGCCTCAAAAGATTATCAAAACATAATGATCCAAAATCTACTATTGTTTGAATGCAAAACGTTTAATTAAAAACAAAATGCTAGAAATGCAGAAAGTGTGCATTTATTTCAAGAATATATTTTTTTTAATAATACATTTGTAGTATACTTTAAATGCAATTAAGCAGATTACTTGTTCACAGGGGTCAGCACAGCTGGAAAACTGTATTGACCCACAGCATCCAGGATCTGTTATAAAAAAAATAATAATAATTCTTTGCAATGTGCTGGTAACAGTATTGGTATTCCTCATATTATGAGAACTGATTCATCAAGTTCATAATGAACTCGGGCCATCTAATCCCCGGCACATTTACAAAGGGCTGCCAAAACAGGCAGGCTCCCAGGCCGCTGCATGGATTGTGAGGAACCATAGACAAGAGCTGGAGACCCACTGGGAGGAGAGAAAACATTGGCTGGCCCTGTCTGACACCAGGGGTTAGGGGGTCAACCTCAGCCACTGTAGGCAGCTTAGAAGAGAGGCTGTCCCCTCTCCCCCCAGCACCATCATTTTGAAGAGCAGGCAGCTGGCAGGTGTCAGGAGTTACAAAGGGCCATCTGTGCACGAAGAACTGTCCCCACCATTCCCTCGCCTGCTACTTCATTAAACTTTCCACTTTATAAAGCCAGAGCTGGCTCCTCCAACTGACCACAGAGTGGGACATGCTCCAAAAGATGTTTTCTCCTAGCATGCCCCACTTTTTTAGGAACTCACACAACTTTTTTTGTGCTTGCAAGTGGAAAACTGCAACCCAGTGAAAAATACATTCATTTTTATATATTATCTATATATTTGGGATGCCCATTTAAAATGTTAATTTAGTACAATTAATTAGAGAAATCTATATAATGTATATATGTATGTATAAGTGTGCGCGTATTTGTCTATATTTATTTAGTATAATAGTTCATTTGCAAAATTTTTTTTTTAAGTATATATATATATATATATATATATATATTATAATCATATGTTTATGAACTAAATATATTGTATAAATCTTAAAATCTTTTGTTTTGCAGTTTATGCTAAATGTGAGCATGTATATGAATAGTTAATTTGCAAAAACTGCATTTCAATGAATCTCAGTGCAGTCGGGTATTTTGACTAGGTAAAAAATATATACATATACATGTTTATGTATTGTATGAATCTATGAAAATGTGAGCATGTGAACTTTCAGGATATTAAATGAATTAAATTTAGATTCATTCAGATAATTAATATACAGTGTATTGTAAATATGTCCTCAAGACAAAAAAAACAAAAAACAAAAAAAATTTTTACCGATTGAGAACACTGATTGGGCACTGCATATTTCATTCAAGACACGTGTAATGTCAACAATCTTCTTGAATCGTTGGTCAGTGTCACATGAATTCGTATGATCTCATTCAAAGTTTTCCGTACATTCTGCTTTAGAGATGGGATCCAGAATCAATCTCAGTGCTTTTTTTCTAAAGACCTATCTATGTATTTTAAGAATCATACTGTACGAATTGATTTAAATAATGAA
Organism: Enteromius afrohamiltoni; assembly: GCA_034779775.1. Taxonomy (NCBI): domain Eukaryota; kingdom Metazoa; phylum Chordata; class Actinopteri; order Cypriniformes; family Cyprinidae; genus Enteromius; species Enteromius afrohamiltoni. Next base: position 319,321 of record JAUYWG010000011.1, read on the forward strand.
TATGTGAATCTGATAGCAAAATTTTGGAGTTTTATAGGCAAAAGTTTCAGAATCTGAAATAGGATTGGATTAATTTGGACACAAAAAAAAAAACTTTTTTTTCTTTTTCTAATTTTGGCATTTATAATAATTTACTAATTTCTAATGCTTTTAGCTATTCAATAAGCCAATCAGACCACTTTGAGGACCTCTGATATACAGTATGAATAATTAACATTAATTCATGACATTTGCTAGATTAAAGATTATCATTATTAATAATAATTTTACAGGTAAAATGTGTGGTAGGTCATGGAAAAAAAGAAAAAGAAAAAAATCTAAATGTAAAAATATGAGCATGCTCAATTAAATAGTCAATATCAGCCAGGCTATTATCTATCCAATGACAGCACAAGTAAATGAAAGGAATTTCAGTAACAGACTTTTTTGAGCTGCCTTCAATTTTTTCCCCTGTTTTTAGGGGGGTGGGGGTTGAAACAGTTAAGTCTGTAACAAGCCTGGATGGAAAGGGTGGTCTCAGGATATGAGAGGGAAATGGCCACAGTAAGGAAAGGCTCATTCTTTGCATTGTCAAATAGGAAATGGGCACAGATTCCAAGGAAACTGTCTTGTTCCTGAATCATAATTTGGGCAGACCCTCCTGTGATGGTGGAAATCCTTTGGACCTGTGCTGCTTGTCTCTAGATACATAACCATACATCCATGCACACAGTGAGGGGGTGACCGCAGCTACAATGTTCAAGAAGAGCAATGAACTGAGTTACAGAGCTGTAACTGAGACCATAAACTCATTCATAGCTTGCTTCCTGTCATTCTCAGTCGGGATCTTTGATCGGTCTTGTTTATCAGAGTTTTCTCCTTGTTATCGTAGTAGCTGTAAGACTCAATGTCAAAGCTCAAAATCGCAACCTAGCATCATTGGAAATACGTGCTTCTTCACACATTTCTGCAAAAACGTACCTATACATCCAAATTGCTGAAGTTTCCAGTTAAAATGAACACTATAGAGGCAGTAAAACTCCCACAACTTTTGTTCCTTTTAACACAAAAGTATGATTTATATTTTCACACGGTTAGTTAGAAAAAGTTACGTTATGACTTCAAAACATCTTTAACATCTTGCACAATTTAAAATCTGATACTTTTCAACGTTGTGATTACATATACAGCTTCAGGAGTTTTCCAGTTCCGTAGGTTTACTCGTAAGCTCACGTGACACGGCATTGCACTCAGGTGGTGAAAAGCATTGGTTCAAATCCAGTGTAAGGACATTAAAATAGGATGGCTGCATCAAGCAAATATATTTATCGTTACTTTTCCGTTGGTTTACACTATCAGGTAGGTTTGGGTTTGGTGTAGGGGATATTTGATATCAACTGATACAACTTGATATAGCATCAATCTTTAGTGACATTCACTGGATATTTGAATTCTGAATGGCCACAAAACATACCTCAAGCAGCGTTACAAAAACCTGTATACAAACGTGCCACCGTCTCATATTAAACGTGTGTTTTAGCGCCACTCTCTGGACATTTCACTTTGAAACTGCGGAGAAACATGCAGTAAGGTCATAATTACAGGGTTGCAGAAATTTATTTAGAGGCATGTATTTCCAATGAGCCTAAATTGCAAAATCAGGATTGTGACTTTTACTTAGCCATTAGTAATTGAAAGCTAAAATGCAAGGTGGAATATACCCTACTCACAATAAGTTAGGGATATTGTGAGAGACTTAGTGGATGTCATACATACGTTGTTTGTTTCACCTCAGACATTTTTTTAGATAGGGAGGCAATTGTATTGGGGTGATAGAGACTTCTCACTTTGGTTTTCCATGTAATGATTTCATTGTGTACAGGTGTTCCTTTTATTGGGGCCAATAGCAAAAGTCAACTCTTTTCAATGTGGCATCATTTTCAACATTCTGTGAGTATAAAAAGCTGGTACTGTCAGTAGATCATTCCAAGTTCATCATTCAAACAGCCATGAACACATGACGTCACTTAACGGATGAGCAGCGCCACCTGACCAGTGACAGGCAGTCAGATGTTGCTTGTGAACTTGTTGTGTCTCAAAGTGTCATCAGCAGACTGCCATCAAAACACAGAACTACTGGCAGAGTTCATGACAGACCCAGGAGTGGAGCACTACGAGTGACAGACCACAGCAATGACCAGTACCTATGGACCTGTGCACTCAGACATCGTTATGCAACTGCCACACAGCTGCAGGCCTGTTTACGAAATGCGAAGGGGTACTAGGGTTTCCAGACAAACCATTCGCAACCGACTCCAGCGCTTTGTCTTGAATGCCAGACGACTGTTGCAGGTGACTCCACTGACATCTAGACACCACTGTGAACATTTGCAGTGGGCACAAGACCATGTGACCTGGACAGTGCAGCAGTGGTCTACCATCCTGTTGGAGTCACCTTGCACAGAAATTATGGTCATCAGCATTGCTGGAGAAGGTGAGGTGAGCGATACCCTGAGGTCAACATGGTCCCCAGAGTTTGCTTTGGTGGACAAGGTGCAACAGTTCGGGTAGGCATCACCAGTCACCAGTCAAAACAGATTTGGTTATTGTATGTGGTTCAGTCACTGCATGTTCTTACCTCAGAGACATCATAGAACCCATCATCCTAACCTAATACAAACGTACCTCATATTAAACGTGTGTTTTAGCGCCACTCTCTGGACATTTCACTTTGAAACTGCGGAGAAACATGCAGTAAGGTCATAATTACAGGGTTGCAGAAATTTATTTAGAGGCATGTATTTCCAATGAGCCTAAATTGCAAAATCAGGATTGTGACTTTTACTTAGCCATTAGTAATTGAAAGCTAAAATGCAAGGTGGAATATACCCTACTCACAATAAGTTAGGGATATTGTGAGAGACCTGACCTTTTTCTTATACATTATTAGTAAAATCAAAGGGAACTTTTACTTATTTCACTAAAATTTAGAGCAAATAGGAATAGCACTCATGTTAATAACAATATCCTTAACTTATTGTGAGTAGTGTAGTTTTGTCATTAATTACCCCCATTTTGGCACCGTAATGTTACCGTAGCATCATTTTGGAGAGCATCCACTGGATGCTGGTTTGTTTGCAAGAACCAACCCACTTCTGCAGTCCACATGACTGACATGTAAAATGACCAGTCACTTGTTTTTTTTGTTTTTTTTTAAGTAGTAACCTGTAATCGTTACCATAAACAGCTGTTTCTTTTTGACTATGCTCATAAAGTTTAGTCCTGTTGTTATGAATAAATGGATTTAGGTTGATCCAGTCATGTTGAATGATAAACCAGCTAATTAAGACACCTTAGCATTTCTTTCATCCTACATTTAGGATGTTTACATCTGAAATCTATGATAGCAGTTCTCAAATTGTATGTATCAAACTGTTGGAAAGAATACTGTGACTTTCTGACTAAAGCCTTGAAATGTAGGAAGTTCCTCTAAACATATGGCGCTTTTCCACTGCATAGTACGGTACGGTACAGTTCAGTACAGCTCACTTTTGGGGGGTTTCCCACTGGGAACAGTACACCAGGTACCTGGTCCTTTTTTTAGTACCACCTCAGTCGAGGTTCCAAGCGAGCCGTACCGTTACCAAAACGTGATGTGTA
>JAUYWG010000011.1:327281-346745 GCA_034779775.1 Enteromius afrohamiltoni
TGATGACCAAGTTTGCACACATTTTAGGAGGAATTTTGGTCCACTCCTCTTTGCAGATCATCTCTAAATCACTAAGGCTTCGAGGCCGTCTCTGTGCAACTTTGAGATTCAGCTCCCTCCATAGGTTTTCTATTAAGGTCAAGGGGTCAAACAATTATTTCCTCCACTGTATATTTGATCTATATTTATTAAAAAAAAAATGATTGAGGCTAGAATAAAACAAATATGTAGAATAAAATGTCCCTGTGTAAAATGCTTTAAATATAAACAGAACTGTCACAACTTTGTAAATGTATTACAATTTAAAAAAAACTAAAATAAGTATATTGCAAAACTAAATGTTTAACTGAAACATCTTTACTGTCTTTTTTGTTTGATGTGACAAGCTTTGCTCATCAGAGATTTGTCAATTATATGCCACTCCTCTGGGTAATGGGTAATCTTTGGCCCACTCTGAGTTTCTGAATGCTCTAGACTGTTGTTTCTTCAGGGCTATCTCTATATTTTGCTGGACTAAGTGTCCCTTCTTCTCTGAGTCCCTGCTGCTGAAAAACAGCCCCACAGCATGAGGCTGAAACCAGCACACTTTACTTTTGAGATGCTGCTCTGCAGGTGATGAGCAGAGCTGGTTCCCTTCAAATGTGATGCTTAGATTTGAGGTTCATCAGACCAGAGAATCTTGTTTCTTAGAGTCTAAGGGTGCTTTAGGTGTTTTATTGGTCATTTCAAGTGTGTTTTCATGTGTCTTAACTGAGGAGAGGACTGAGTCTTGCCACATCACCATAAAACTGATTAAGTGTTTGTCCTTCTATAGATTTCTTCTATCTCCACATATGATCATGTACCCTAAGTAGAGTGACCATCAGTTTCTTGGTTACCCCGGTAACCAAAACCCTTCTCCATCAGCTGCTCAGTTTGGCAGGAGGTTAGATCCATTAAAAGTACTGGTTGTTTCAGACTTCTTCCATTAATGTTAACAGAGACTATATGCTTCTGTGACACTTCAGTAAGGTAGATTTTTTTATTTATTTTTTTTAAACTCTTGCACAGATGTATGACTTGGTGCAAACCAAGCTCTTCAGGCAGTTCCTTTTGACTTCATGGTTTTTGCAAAGTTGGGGCTTGTCCAAACCTCCTAAAACAGCTTGTTTAAACACTCCCCCACTTCTTTATGTCGCAGAGTGAATTTATTTTTAAACACCTCCCAAATGTTTATGCAAAGAAAGAAGGCGGAGCTATTATTCTCTCTGTAGTGTTGCTGCAGGCGCCATGTTCTGGAGACGCTGAGTGTCATTGTGAAAGTGAAACTGCTTTGTTTGTGCTTCCAAAAGCACAATGTCTTATGGGTTTGGAACAACATGAGGCTAATGTTATTGAAGTAATTAATAACAGAATTTTCATTTTGGACTGAACCAACACTGGAAGGCATAATAGAATTAGAATGAAATAAGAACAATGAATGTGAAATATACGTGTTACATTTGATCATTTTAATGCATCCTTATTGTCAAAAAGTTACAAAAAAAACTAACTTTTTTTATTTTGGTGTAAATAGTACACATTGTAGGCTGGATTCAAACTTGTATCACCTGTGCTATCAATGTATCTCCAGCATGCTAACAGCTCTGACCCTAGGTAACTCCACAGGAGCCATAACTAGTCTCTTTCCATATGTCTCTCTCTCTCTCTTATTTTTAGACAAATGTGAGCCTTTTTTCCTTCTATAATTCTAATATTTGCTGGCAGTCTGTGAGTCCCCAGGCGGGTCCGGCACGATTAGTGCGCTCGCCGCCATTTGCATAAGAAAAGTGAGGCGGCGTTTGCGCTAGTAGCCCTGGAGGAGGATTAGCAACATTAGCATTCTGCAGTCTGCAGCACGGTGTGTGTGCTGGAGACTTCAGCTGCTACAGGTTGCTACTGTGTGACCTTTACAACTTTCTTTCCAGTTTTTCAATTGGTGAAATATTTTCAGTGTAGCACATTAGAAAGAAGGTATAAATGCAATATGACTGTAAAAATCCTGATACTATCCAGACAGGAAACATGTTTTTTTTTCAAGGGAATGTCTTAAACATAAAGTTTTTACTTCACAAGGTCTTAATTGATGAACTGGAGTCGTGTGGGTGTTTGTGGGTAATTGTGATTGTATGTGCATGTATGTGCTTCCAGTGAGCATATTTGATATTTGATGCCAAAGAGACTGTCTCTACATGAAGCTTGGGCTTAGTCACTTAATACATAGATTACATTTACGATGTCTTACGATCAACTTTTAATGGAAATTTTGGGACCTCAATGGATGGACAGAAATCTCTTATCTTTCATTCATTTGTGTTCTTAATTTTTTGTTATGAATGACTTTAGGGGAGACTTTTACTTCATGAACTAGCCCTTAAGCTTATATATATATATATATATATATATAGATATGTTAAGATTATAAGATTTACTGATATTAAGACAGATGTTCCTTTTGTTCCTTTCTTTTGTTGCTGTGAAGATGTTTCTTAATGGTCTCAAATGAACCACGACAGCTGGCATATTTCCTCTATCTATTCGCACAAAAGCGAACCGGCAGGGAGCAGAACGTCTGTGATGTGAAATTTCTTTCCTCTGATTTGATAAGCTTGTTTTGTACTACATGCACTCAGCCGCTATCAGCCTTTAAATCTACATTCATCTTTAAAGATCACTCCATTTCACTTCTTGTGATTTAAAGTTCCGCTCCACTTAGGTGTATGAAGATGTCCAAGGATATGTGTGTGAGTGCCATCACATGCAGATTTAAGTAGTCATTAGTCTCCTAAGGGATAATTGGTGTGTTGTAGGAATCTTTGGTCCAAAGCAAACGTTTCCCCACAAAAGGGACCACATCATTACACTACGCTTGTTAGAGGAGAGGATTGGACTGCCACGTCGGGGTCGGGCCCCTGCCTAAGCTCACACACATTCATCGTCACTCATTTGCCGTCCATAATTATCCTGTGTGGATTTAACACTGAGTCGTTTCTGCGGAGTGGGAATACGAGGGACCTCTTTGGCTCTGTTCCCCATTAAGGTGCTTCTCCTCTCCTCCTGGAGATTAGGCGGCTCAAATGAAAGGCCTATCCTCTCAGAGCGTGACCCTGAGGTGGCTGTTGGGCGCCTATCGGCATCGTAAGTGGTGGGCCTCCCTGTAAGAGCAGCGCTCATTAGCGTTTGTGTACGCCCGAGTACGGGACATGGGGCGTAATGTATGATAATATATTCGCTTGTCGTTTCCTGTTGCATTTCAATGAGAAACGTCCAGCTGAAACGACCAGCGCATGTCGTGTTTTGGATGCTGGTGCAGGGTTGCCAGGTCCAGCCCAATTGCGATTCAAAACTAGCCCAATCACAATTTTTCCATTATTTTATTTTATTCCCTCCATCGAAATAAGATGACTGATACTCGCTTGGTCAACTAGTGAGACTGGAAAGGTCAGGTCAACCAATTTCACCACCTATGTTTTGCTGTGATACTCTGGGTCAGCAAAAAGGAATCGTTTCAATTTAATAATTATAAAATGTCATGTGGTTTAGCCAACAAATTCAATTTTAATACCGTGTTTAGACCTTGAATGTGAGACACATCTGCATTTTTATACAATTAATTATTTATTCATATATATTCATTGACCTAGATATGTAGTCATGTATGTCTGCAGGAGCCTATATCATTTCCTGTTGTGTTTTTATTTTCTTCCCCGCATGTTTCTGACTTTGGTTGCACGTTTAACTTCAACAAAGCTGTTACATTGCTTTTTTTTCTAATGAGTAATAATAAAAGATTATGCCAAACTACCTAATAAGATTTCATTTTGGGAATGTTAATGGCTTAAGAGGCTTTATTCTTCATTATGATATAAGGAGTTACATAACCCTGACATTTCTGACTTCATGGCCACACTAATTAATACATGAAAATTAATTTCTAGTTCAGAAATTATAAATGTCAAAATGGCATATTTTTTCCGTGCATTTTTTGAAGAAAAAACATTTTGGGGGGAAAAAAGAAAAGTAATGCCGTTGACCTGAAGAACATAGCAAAACCAACACTGATTTACAATTTAACATTGAGCAGGATGAGCTTCATTTTGATTTCACATCGATTTTAAAGAGATGTGTTGCATTGGGATTTTCTTTGAACTCCACAGGGATTTGTTCCAAACCTGACTCCTCTCTTTGTCCACGCTGTGAACCTCAGTGGGGTCCAATGTTATGTCAACCCCAAATTTCTCCTGAATATTTTCTGTCACGGAAGAAAAAAAATCTTTTAGGTTTGGAATAAGTTCAGGGTGACCTATCTGCTTTTGACAGCTGTTTCAGCCCATGCTAACTCAATGACTGTATTTATTTTTCTGTCTCCAGCCGGCTGTCCTGATTCGCTCATTAAAGAGGTTCATCATTTCCGAGTCCTGGGAGATGAGCAGGTAGGTTTGGTCTCACTTACACGCATGTACACGCACACCCTCTGAGCAACCTTCCTCGTCCTGAGCCACGGCTCATGAGAAATCCAGGTTCATCCTGATTGTCAGATCGTCACATGCGAGAGGCTCTTAATTAGCCCATCTGCTGTTCCTCCATGCTATTCACTAAACCCTCCACTCGTAACAACACCTCAGCACACAGTGAGGAACGGGTCTCCACATCCTTCCTTCATCTTTGAACCATCTTTCACACCAATTGGAGCTGTTATGTGACACTTTTGCAAAGCACCATTAGGGATTTTTCTGTTCGACATGCTTCCAAACATGTTATGTCAGGTGGCCTCTCCTGACATCTGTGAGCATCTTGTTCGTCTCGTTATCCTGTTGGGACAGCTATTTACACAAAGTTGGAACTAAATTTACACAAAGTAAACTTATAAAAATACTGTTATATTGCTAATAATATTTTAAGATGAACACTGAAGTTACATTACTTGATTATTCATGCATTGTTTTTTTTTAAATTGGGAGTAACGAGTACAATGAGGCTTTTGAGGAATGTCTATTTGTTCATCTCTTAATCATAATAGTATTGCATTGCATTATATGTTTGCTCCATCATTTTATAAAGACATATTATTAGATATTGCATATATTGGAGATATTGCATATATTTGCAGTTTATTGTTGTTACACAGTTACAAAGATCTTATTGCTTTACGTTACAAGCAGAATTTCATCCTACTTTTTTTCAATGTCAATATCAACACCACAACAAATTGCATATTTTGTGCCTCTGAATAAAACTGGTGTGATAAGTGAGTCATGAAAGACTGATGTTTTTAAATATAATACTCAAAAAACACACATTTAAACGTTTTTCTCTCTCTCTCTCTCTGAGCTGTTCCATTTAGAGTTTTCTTAATTGCTTTGGCACATTTTTCGTAACAGTCTTGGCATTCTCTAAACTGGAAGTGCAGTTTGTTGGAATACCAGAACTCTATTGCATGTATGACAAATGTACTTCCCAAAACCTTTAATTCATGCTTCAAAACTCTGAAATTTCACTATTTACCAAACGTATTTCATTTTGGGTTATATGCAAATAGAATATTGTCATTAGCAATATCATATTTTCTGCATACGGTTCATTTCTACCTTTTTGTGGACAGACTGCTTTCTATACTGTGCCATTTTCTGTTGATTGTCAGTTTTGTCATTGTATCTGAATTATTAGATACTTTAGATATATTTCAACAGGATGTAAAAACGTATTTGGAGAAGTCAATAATTTACGACACAAAAAGTAATGAACATTTTCATTTATACAATACATTTAGTACATTTTGTAGAAATGTGTTATATGTAAACTGAAATATCACACACTGGTGTCTTCCTCTAACACCACCACCACACATTCTTATGTGTCTTATTATTGCTTTACGTATCATACCAAGATGTGAATTTTCAGTTTACATGTCCCACATTTCTACAGACAGATGTGTTGTACAAATATAAATGTTGTTTAGGGTATACAGGCATCCAAAATTTATTGATTCAAGTAGTACTACCCCTAACCCTATATCCTTTGAAACTTTCCAAAAGTAATGCACTACAATTTACCTATATATATATATATATATTTTTTTTTTTTTTTTTTTCTCAGATATAATAATCACACTCAAAAACATGTATAAAATTCAACTGTGCATAAGGTAGTTTACATAAAAAAGTCAAGTCTACATAAACAATTAACAGTAAAGAAGCTCCCTGTCGTGATTAACTGTGAGCAGTGAATAAGTTTCCTGAGGTAAATGATAAATATTGTTCACAAGCTGTTTTCTTTGATGTCTCATGTCTTACATGAGACTTGATGTACATTTCAGTAAGCGGTACTGTATCTTTCAGCATACCCTCTGAACTGAAGTTATTGATTTTCAAAACAAAGGGTCGACTCTGATTCATTGAAATCATTGAAATTATGTATTAAAAAAAAAAAGAAAAGTCCCAAGCCGTTTCATGTTGACGCCAATATTAGTGGGCATTAATTACGAGTAGCGTGCGCAGACCTGGGAAAACGTTCATTTTTCACGTTGGTCTGAATGAAAACGCGAACGTGTTAGGTACTAGGTGCTGCTTTTTGAGGGTTGAAAGATCACAAACACTGCTTTAAATGAAGTTGACCAGTCATCGAGGGATTTGGAAAAATGAATCAGTGAATGAATCATTTGGGAGTCGTTGAACAAATAAGTGCATATTTATTAGAAGATGAGTGTTTTTGATCATTCATGGATGTCATCTTGTTGACTCCCGAAAACAAAATATGACCCTTTCATAACCCATAAGAGGGGCACTTTAAGACACCTAAAGAGATAGTTAGACCCAAAATAAAAATGGTTATCATTTCCTCACCCTCATGCTGTTCTGTTTTCTTAATTCATTCTTTAAAGTATATTTGAATGTTTCCACAGTAGAGAGAAAAAGTCACACAGGTCTGGAATGACATGAAGGTGAGCAGTTGTTGGGTCAGCTGTCCCTTTCCAACATAACCAAGCTGTTTTTAGACTGGTCTCTTCTCTGTTTTCCAGTATGAGCGCTACCAGCGATACGCAGCGGAGGAGTGTGTTCTTCAGATGGGAGGAGTTCTGTGTCCCGCTCCAGGATGTGGTGCTGGGCTACTTCCTGTGGATGATGTCAGGAGAGTCTGCTGCGAGTTGGGCTGTGGGGTAAGACCTCCACTCACCTCACAACAGCTTTCTCTGTAATATTCAGAGACCATAACAGCGTAAACACAGTCGCTCTGTGACACCATTAAAAAAGTCACCATTATTATTCCATTCTGTAACACTAGTGGTGCAGAAATTACACACTTCACCTTTATTACGAGTTTTGAATCGAGAGTTTGCATTGTTTTTACAAATCTTTGACCGGGTAGATCCTGGTTTGGGATTCACTCATGTGTGAGAGGACTGTTTTTGTCCCTCTATCTCTTGCATACTCCACTCGTCCAATCACGGCACGATTAAGATGTAATTACCACACAATTTGCATGATGTTTTCTAATTAGCCAGTCGATTAAAGATTAGGGTGCAGTTCAGCTGCCATTAGCGCTGACTGATTGCATGTTTGCAAACACAAACATCATCGTTCCAGTGGGACCAAACTCTGTATCTGCGCTTCTGTGTCTCTGTCAAAGGTGAGAGCGCTGCCTGAAAGCCTTTTGTTGTCAGGGACAGTGGTTTTGAGCTGTAGACGGGCGTTAGTCCTAGATGTATTTGATTCGTTACATTGGGTTTTGCAGGGTTTTGGGACACAGGGACGCAATTTTGAAAACTGGATTTCAAACAAAACGAAACAAAACAAAAGAACTACATTTTGCAGATTTGTAAGACTTACAAAATACAAAGCTACACTTTTTGTGCACATGCCTGTGAATGTCATGTTATACCACACTGGTATAGGTTTAGTATTAAGGGGTCATATTATGCAATTTCAAATGCTCTTTTCTCTTTAGAGTGTTAAAAGCTCGGCCTGTAAAGTTAAACTAAGACTGAATTATCAAAACCAAAGAGATAAAGGTAGTGTTTCTTGTTTCTCCAATCAAATGATGAAATACTGAAAATACTAGTGGCCTAAGACTTTTCTTCTGATTTATTTTAATTATAAGATGATATTGGCTAATGGTTACTTTCAGCTTTGATTTCATAATTGTTGGTGGATTGGAGTGTGTCTTCGTGTTTGTTCATAAGTTGGGAATTTGGAGGGCTCGTCTCTTATCTTTTAACCATGCCTGCTTTTACAGTATCAGTTTGAGAGCAGTGTGTGTGTCCGGTGTCTGACAGTGACGTTGTGGTCAGCGGCGCGTCTGTGAGCCGCAGATAAAGGCTTTATTGGAGTTGGCGTTAATGAACCGTTGGCACCAGCACACACACACACACATATACCAACGACGGCACATAAAAACACAGACACAAAAAGCGGGCAGTTTTTACACGCTCTGGACCTGAGGGACACCTTGCAACCTACCTGTCCTACTTCTCTTACAGAAAAATCAATATATCCCCTCTTTATATCTCCTCTGCCGTTTTATACAGCCTTCCTCTCTTTTGTTTGGGGGTTTAGGGGCCCTGTATCAGCACTGTGTGTTGAATACTAGAGTTGATCTCGCTGTAAGCTGCTGGCAATAGAGCGGTTTCTGGGCTTTTTTTAGTGCATATGACTTCAGGAGGGTTTGTGTGTACAATAAGTGTGAACTATCAGCTTTCGGCATCATGAGAAGCGAGATTAGCTTACCAGTCTCTAGTGATAGAGAACAATCTGGCAACCTTGGCGATGGAAGCGCCGTGTTAAACGAGCTACTGAAACAATGGTTTTACAATAAAACACATGTTCAGTTTTTACTTTTTTACATTTAATTCAGTGTGTTACTTGCTTTTTCTTTGTCCTTTGTGAATTTATAATGATGCTGTATAAAGTCTGCGACACATATGAGACAATCTTTTGGTTACATAAGTATCTGTGTAACAGTAGCAGCCTGTTACATCTACATAATTACACACTGCTCCATAACTTAGTTACATGATAAGTGTATTTTGTTTTATGTAAGTACAACAAGTACTTTCTAGGTAATTACACCTTTAAAATAAAGTGTTAACAGTATTTTAAAGTAAATGCTACAATAGATTTGTTTGTATATTAATTCACAGCATTAATAACAGTGATGAAGTTTAACGTTTTCCTGTTGCATCTTTATACATTAATTCAGGCTAAACTGTTATTTGTACAGAAGAGGGGTAGGGCCAAGCAATAATACACAAATAAATGAATAAAACCATCTTGAGATCAAAGTCAGAGTACATTTTGAGGAGAAATAAGGAAAACGTTGCATTTCAAGAAATGTCTTGCAATAAAATGTTGAGAATAAAGTTGTTAAATGATTAGAAGAAATTGTTCAATTCTATAAAAATAGTTCATTCAAATTCAATACTCTCCAGTCTTCACCGCTGCAGGAACTGATTTACACTCAGCTTTATTCTCTTTATTTTAATCTGATATTTATTCTCAAAATTGAATGAGTTTATTCTCATTAACATTTTATTTAGAGGTTTTTTTGAATGTTTTTATTTTGTTTTGTTTTTTCAATATTTAATTTATTCTCTGCATTTTATGTAGTCTTTTTTTCTTTTTTTTTTTTTTTTGCATCATTTAAGTTTATTCTCAATATTTTACTTAGATTTTGTTCTCGCAATTTAACAACTTTTTCTTGCTTGTTTTATTGAAAATTTTAGGATATTAGTATTAATGTTAATTAATTATCTCTTTTATCCATTTCTGCTCTTTAAAATAATGATAACATGGGTTTTAAAGATGTTTTTCAGATGGTGGAAAAAAAAGAAATGAAACTGTTAAATAGTACATTGTTTTGTTTGAAAAAAAGTTTATTTTTTAAATTTAATTAATTAATTATTTTTTATTTTGGTACACGCATACACACAAAATAAGAATTTATTTTACTAGAAAATAAAAAAGATTTTTTTTTTTAAATCTTAAGATCTTAAGGACAATAAATTCTGGAAGTTAAGCATCTTCTTTTTTTACAAAACAAAAAATGGTCAAAAAAATAAAACCTTGACTTCATGCGTCAAGTTCCAAGCCCTATTTTGTGCCCGAATTGTGGGAAGTCTGAACAGGTGAACTGTTTTTAAATATGGCATGTTATTGGTTGGTTGCGGAGTGAGAAGCTGGTTTGTGCAATCTGTCTGTTCTCTCATTGTGTCTCTGGCTCTGTTCTTTCTCTCGCACTGTGTTTAGAGCTGCTCTGAGCACTGGGGACAGTGAGCCAGGTGTCAGAAAGATGCTATTATTGCCTTGAAGCCGTACATTTGGGTCAGGGCTGTGAGCGTGTGTTTGTGAGAGAGAGAGATCAGTCTGGCAGATGATCAGAGAAGTCTCTCTCTAAGAGCTCTTTTAGTGTTTCACTCTGACGTTCTTATTTAACACACATCAGACTGCCACTGTCAGATCCTGTCTAAGTCTACACACACACGTACAAACAGAGTTGACTGCATTTGTAAATGCTGGAGCATAGATCAAAGCAACCTATAGCACAGTGCCCACAATGCTTTGTCCGTGTGCATAATGTAAAAATGACAACATGTTGTAATTACATTGCATTTATATATTTCATACACTAATCAGCCACAATAAATAGGCTAAATAAATTATATTAGATAGTGATAGTGTCATCTTACATTCTTTCTGCTGATTTTAAGTACAATTAAATCTAATAAAAAAAAATATTAATAAATAACATCAGCAATTCCAGTTCATTTAAAATATAAAATAAAAGAATGTGGAAGAAATTATGGAGAATTTTTATTTATTTATTATTATTATATTTCTTGAAAAAAGTATTTCATGCCCACCAAAGTTTCATTTAATGAATCGTATTACAATTTACAATTGAAAATGCATTAAATATATTTTCATTTATTCCACAAAAATAAAATAAAATCATAAATTTATTTAATCTGAAAAAAAGATCAACATTAATAAAAACAAAATGTATTTAATGTAATAAATCAGCATTTAAGAGTGATTCTGAAGGATCATGTGATGATGCTGAAAATAGAGCTTTACGTCACAATAATAAAATTACATTTAATAAACATTAAATAAGATAAAATATAATTCTATTTCACAATATATTAATACTGTGTAGCATTATACTGATTTGAAAATTAAGTAAAATAAAATAATGCACTAGCAGTCAAAATACTGGAATACATTTTATTTATTATTATTATTATTATTATTATAAAAAAAATCAGCATTTGAGAATGATTTCTGGAGGATAATGTGATGCTGAAGACTGGAGTAATGATGCTGAAAATTCAGCTTTACATCACAGGAATAAATTACATTTTAAAACATTAAATTATTTTAAAATATAGTAATATTTCACAATATATTAATACTTCATTCTACTGATTGAAAAATAAAGTAAAATACAAAACAAAACAAAAAAATACAATTATTTATAAAACAGTATACGGAGGTGAAATTGTCAGTGTTTTTTCCCCTGCGTGGGACCCTAGCATTATTTCCTTTCATGGTAAATAAATACAATACATACACAACAGTCAGTCCTAAGAAGAATATATAACATTTCTTTAAAAATGTCTCAAATTAAAGAGTAGGTTTACTTTGTTCAAGAAATACCTAGAAATGACTTTCTTTTTAATCCCTTTTCAGTAAATGACTAATGGTGGCAGAAAAAGGAAACTCATAAGTCAGAAGGTATTAGGGTTCTACATTTAGCTCATATATTTAACAAACACAAACTGGAGGAGAGAAGCCAGCCATCCTGATTCTCCATATTCCCATGTTCAAATACGCATTAGAGATGAGACCTGACTTAACAATTTAAACATCACATTGCTGGAAAGGTAAAGACAGCTCCACATTTTGTTGAGGACTGCAAAGTGCATTAATTTCACACTAAGACTGGTTTCACACTGTTCCGCGCTCCGCATCAAATACATCTCCCTCGTCTCTCTCACTTCAGCCGGAGAAGGACACCAACCATGTGGTTAATAAACATGAATGGTAGCACATCTGAGAGAGAACAAATGAGAACAGGGCTGAAAAAATAGAAAGAAGTGGCTGTCAAAAGAACTCTGTTTTCTCATCATTACTGAGGAAGGGGAAAACAAAGAAGCATCTGTCTCTAGACCTTGAGAGGAGGATCTGTCTTGAGCAGCAGAAATAATAAAGCAGAAAGATGATGTGATGCTTCCCTACTTTACAGTCTGGATCTCTGAGAAAAAAAAAAAAAAAAGCAAATCAGTGGAGCTTCAAAAGAGCTGTAGAGGAAGAGTACGCTAAACCCCTGACTGATGCTTCCTCTCTTAAAACACTGGCTGACAGGAATGGAGAAAGGCTGCCCCCTTGTGTTTGCTTTGGGTGCTTCATGGAAATCGATCTGTTCTGCTTGCGTCATGAACTGTATGATCATTCAAACTGATCAAGCCAAGTCTGGACGTTTTTTAGAGAATTCAGCCTGTGAGACATGGCTTACTTGCAGTCAAGTGCACACTACAACCATTAAACCATATATATATCATTTCTTTATTTATTTTTTGGCTAGCAGAAGTTAGGAATGACCAGTAACTTAAATTGGCTGGTGAGTGAAAAAAGTGAAACCCCTGTATACATAAACACTATCATAAAGGACATATTTAATCAGCCTTTCTAGGTAAAAAGCTCAAAACAAATGAAAAGTAGCCATTAAGATAACACTTGACTTTTAACCATTACATATATAAAACAGAATTTTAATGCATGAATTAAATCTTGTAATAGCATGAGCTGAGTTAAAATACATTGTGGATTGTTGTTTGTGTCAGTTTGTGTTTTGCAGGGACTGCAAGGCAGAGTATCACGAGGGCCCCTGCCGACAGAGGACAGACACGGCAACAGGAAGTGCCCTACAGGTGAGAACTTCACACTTTTAATACTAGTTCATCACGTATGCATGGACACAGTTCAATTTATATGTTGGCTAGATATCATCAGTCATCTCGCGAGGTGAAAATCTGCTTAAATATTCTCGAGCAGCCCAGAGATTCTAGTCGTAATGGTGTCAGTGCAGTACAATGCCTACAAGCCTTTCACAAATCACCCGATTCATAAAAGAATCATATTTAAAGATCAAATCTGTCTTTCCCACTGTGCTGCGTTCGATCCCTGCTGTGTGTGTGTGTGTTTTAGGGTTACATTGTAGATGAAGAGGCAGCTCTTCGTGCTCGGTGGGAGCAGGCCACGCAGGAGACTATAGCTGAAACCACTCACCCCTGCCCCAAATGCCAGGTTCCTGTGGAAAAAAATGGTATGAATAGTTTGTTTGTTTGACTATTAGTACTATTATTAACTGATTACATCTAATCTGGATAATATAATCAAATTCTGAAAGTGCTTGTAATTAGATTATATCATATTTAAAAAAATAAATAAATAAAATAATATATATATATATATATAATAAAATATAAATCTTTTAATTAAAAATAAAAATAAATGTATATATATATATATATATATATATATATATATATTTCATATGTAATATATATTATTTATATATTATATATTTTTTTATATATTGTTACAAGCTGCTGAAATACCATCCCTGAAATAGAGGTCATCTGGAGGGGAGCATATGTTGCTCTAGAACATATATACCTTTCGGCATCCATAGTGCCTTCAGAAACCTCTCTAAGACACCCCTTTTATAGCTAATCATGTTACAGACCTGGTATCAATTAACTTAAATATTAAATATTTAAAACATTTCCTGCTTTTTCAGCCCTTTGTTGCTTACGTGGCACCTTTTTTGATAAAATGGTAGATGTTAAATGGAACCATCAACTGCAATTAAGAACATTTATTGTTAAGAGTGTTTTGGGAACCCCAAAAGGTTTTAAGGGCACTGTAAAAACCTTTTTATATCACTTTTACATATACATTTTTAGAGTGCATTAATTTAAAAAAAGTTGACATATTGTGTGTACACTGAATGCTTGAATATTCCCAATATCTCACAGACTGCTCAATCACTGATAAGTTATCTTTGTTTTTATCTTTACCTTGAAAAGTGGACTGTAATGATCGAGTTTCTTGTCTTGCATCTGTTATCTTGCTCAGGTGGTTGTATGCACATGGTGTGTCCGCGTCCGCAGTGTAAGTTTGAATGGTGCTGGCACTGTCGTGTAGAGTGGAACAGAGAATGCATGGGAAACCACTGGTTCGGATGAGCCACATACGCTCCCACCATGAGCTAAACTCAGGAAATGGAAACCTTGCAGGACTCTAGCCAATCATTAGCACTGTTGTGAGGTGGTCACCGTGATTTCACCAAGTAGAATGTGATCCTGGATCAACATCCTTGTTCTAATCAGCCAATCAGAATTGAGGAATAACTCTGGAAATATCTGTTTTAGGCTTATAAACATAGTTAGGTGCTTCTACTTGGTGAAATCATGGTGACCGTTGTGAGGTACATATCATCAAATGCTGCTGACATTCAAAAGTATCTGTGGTAACCACACATATTTTGAGTGTGATGGAATGAAATTCTAGAGTTATTAAAATGTTTGAATGAAATGATGAGTCATGTTTTTCTTTAAGTCATCGAATTCCAATGCATGTGATTAGCTGATGGGAGTAGACCTGTTACAAATAATCACAACGGAAGTGTTTCAGGGTTTTTTATTAATATGTTTTATTTCTGATGATGTGGTCATTACTCCTGTCTTAAGTGTCACATGACTTCTTACGCTGTTTTCTGCAAAAGAAACTTTGAAGAGTTGAACTGTAATATTTTCTTCAGAGTGTAACTGCATAACAAAAGCGGAACCTTGCAAAAGCAGCGCGTTACAATGGGAAGGTAAAAAACTCTTCGTATATTGTGTAGACACATCCATACAGTTATTTCCCGATAACTACCGGCTGCCTCTGCATTATCCCGCTTATTATATGGCTACTTGGAAAAAAAAAACATTTATAACATCTACATATGAATATATAATAACGGATGTATTTTAGTTATTTACAAGTATTAAATTGCACCTTATGTTGTCCGGTGTTTGTCACAAGATGGCGTCAAACGGTAATCTTTGTTGGCGCGGAGGGATTTTAAACATACAAGTAGTACCGGCTATGCGTTATTACTTTGGAGCGGTTATTATTCGAAAAGAACAAACCTGCAAATGTCTCAACTGACCAATCAGAATCAAGCATTCCAGAGAGCCGTGGAATAAAAGGATTTAATGAGTGTGTTTTTTTATTTATTTATTGAAAACATTCAATGTGCAGTTATTTATTTTTTTTTTTTTTGGCTGTATAAAACATAACATTACTTTACTAAGTTATGTCGCAGACAAGTTATTATTAGTTAATCAAAACAACCCAACTGCAGTTTGATTGACTAACCATGTTCCCTACAGATTACCTTTTACCGCAGATTGCTGAATGAATACTTATGGGTCATACCTAAAATATATATCTGCGTCATCTTCATTTCTCCCTCTTTCACATCCGATCATGACAGAGAACCTCACACCAATTGTTTCAGTGAGATTTGAGTAAGTTTGCTAGGTTCGCCCACTGCGTTTAAATACGGAAGGTGGGCAAGAAAATCGCGAGATCACCGCTTGGGAGAAGAAGACAAGCAGAGCAGTGAAAATGTGCATTTTGAAT
Organism: Enteromius afrohamiltoni; assembly: GCA_034779775.1. Lineage (NCBI taxonomy): Eukaryota > Metazoa > Chordata > Actinopteri > Cypriniformes > Cyprinidae > Enteromius > Enteromius afrohamiltoni. The sequence goes on from JAUYWG010000011.1 coordinate 342,989, forward strand.
AATTTATCCATTTCACAGTATTACAGTCTTTATTAAACTAATATTATGGTATCGCAAGTTGTTAAACAAATTAGTTTTTGCTGAATAAATGCTTTGAAATGGTAATAATTTAAACGTCAATTGTGAATTAGAATATCCAGACATAACTGTTAACTTTTGGTACAAAAATGTTGTTATACAGCTCACAGTTGACCCATTAAATGCCATTTTTTGGATCATTAACGCTTAGCATGTTCCGTATATACTTTTTTCCACTTTTCTCAAAAACTAGTGGTACTAAAGACATCAATCAAAGTGGTTAGTCTACGTATTAGTGTACAATAAAAATAAAAAAGATTTCTGAGAGAGAGAGAAGGGAGAGAAATTCATTATTATAAAGATGTTGAAAACGGTTGTGCATCTTAAAATGTTTGTGGAAACTGAGACAGGAAGTCCAAAATGACAGCCAATATTTAAAATAGAAAGCTGGCTGAATTAATGGGATATTTTATATTCTCAGGCTTAACTGAACGTAGAAAAAAAGAGGCACCCACCTGTTTGTTCTGATTTTATTTTCCATGAATGTCAGCTTGTCTGCTTGTGTTGTTTTCCACTGCTGATGTAATTTGACATCTGTCAATGCATGATGTCACTGCATTCCTGTCATGTCAATCATTTACGGCTGCAGTCTCTCACTGTTGTCTGCTCATCAGTATTTCTGGGGCTGGAGCCAGTGGCCAGAGAAAATGAACAGCAAGGCCTTCAAATCCAGCCCGATGCTGTTAATAACTAGTTTAAGCTACCTAAATTAGACTGCTTACCCGATTATTTAGTATGTTGTTACCCGATAACAACATACTAAGAGTAATTGTAATGTATTTAAGGTTCTTTATTAGCTGCTGCTTTGCTGTGATTCAGAACAAGTCCACACAAGCCTGTCTGTGTGATTTATGATTTAAACGATGATTAGATGGCTCTTGATGGTTATTATCTGTTAAAACAGGACACTCAGTGCCATAAACAGACCCTAAACGTAAACCTGTGCTGTTCCCTTGAGACCTTTAGTTAAACATTATGAGATAAATGTTAGTTCATTATGATTTATTACAGGGAGGGTGTGACTGGATGTCTAACACACATGTGCTTAACGACTCACAGTAAAGAGTAACTGAGGAACAAATCATCTGAAGACAAACACAGCCCGCTATTAAACACGTCAAGAGCGCTCTGCTCGATATGCAGGCTATACTGGTGTGAAGCTGCTGATTTTCTGCTCTGCTGGCTCCATTGGACTTCCACTTAGTTTATGTTTTGGGCTGTAAGTTCACTCTTCTAGCATCTTAAGAAGGAAGAGGAGATCTTCAGGTGCTCTCAGTGGAATACAGCAGAAGAATGAAGAGGTTTGGTGGAGCTGGACCTGACAGGCCCGATAACCTTGAGCTCCAACTGACCGATGGAGTCTCTAGTCAGGTGAGGAAACAGCTTTTTGTCTTTGCTTGAATCTACTTCTGTGTTCAAATAAAAATAAAAAAAAACTGTAAAATTCATGATAAACCACCTGAGCTGTGCCTGACAGCAATGTATATATGTTCATGTAATGGTAATTATAGTAATAAAATGTATAAATATAGAAACAAATATTACAATACACAAAAAAGGTGGTAAGGAGAGAGACACACGTGTAATCAAAGCTGATGTATCTTCATGTGTATTTAAATAACACACAAATAGTGAAATAAACCTTAACTTAACAACATAAGATGTAATAAATAAACCATAATGTACATACTTGAACAAAATGGTACAATTATTACATGACAAAATCTAATGTGAGCTGTCACACGAAAGGAAGATGACGTTGTTTTTATTTGCACTCTTTTGAATGACAGAGTGGTAGCTCTGTGAAGATACAGTGATGATAGCTCGCATTTTAAACTCGTTTGGTGCTGCTTTTGCTCTTGTGTATGTACTGTATGGCTGCAGTCAGTGAAGACAGCCATTGCTTCTCCAGTGGCATCGGTTAAAGATGTGGGGCGCTCAGTTGCTCACCTGGCGTCCTATGCACGGGGACGCTGGAAACATGTTACCCTCAAGTCCGTCAGGAAGAAACCCACAGGTATTCATAATAAACGCATGTTATATGCCCTTCAGAATGCCATTGCAAAATATTATCGTGAAGATAGTTTAATAAGCGTACTTTTTAAAATGATTGAGGCTTTTGATTTGTTTGCCCTTAAATACACCCGTTCACACCAAGCACGATAAAGATACAGTTCTAAAAATCATTCTCAATATTAAAAACTAGCATCATCCACACCACAGCTATAACGATGAAGGCGTGATATAGTTGGAATCACTTTCAGAATGATTTTTTCAAGCTGATAAACGATACAAACATTGACAGACAATCAGATTCCATCCTGTTCTGCCGAGTTTGAGATTTTAAAGCAGCAGACAGGCTTGTGGTATTGTAGCGATACCAGAACACTGACGGTATCAGGGAGCAATACTTTGGTAGACCTAATATGAAAAAAAATAGCATTTACTGAGAGTCCTATACCAGAGAAAGTATGGATTTACTTTGTTTTTTCTATGCGTTTATGAATACAATAATACATTAAAATAATATCATTTTGCATTATTAAGCAAAATAACAGATTTTTTGTACAGCTAAATGAAACTGATTCTAATGACTTTAGAATCCACATGCATTCTTGCTATAAATGGCCGTGCATGTATAAAATACGATGCATAGTGTTCACTCAACAGGCTTTTTAAACGTGAGCAAACAATCTCAGGGATTGCAGAATTAGCCGAGGACAATCAGCTTGTGCCAAGTTGTAAATGACATGAATGCTAGGAGATAGATGATCTATCAGTCTGTGGCATCGAGAGTTCAATCACTGAATATAGATTATGGTAAGACTACATAGAGATAGATGGTACACGTGTTGGAAGTGTACTAGCAATCCTAACTCTAAGTCGTTGTATTTTTAGAGGAATGTGTAGGCAGCAAATACAAGGGTCTTGCAACGGATGAAGACACTGTAGATGGAGAGAAGAAGAGGAAGATCCAGCTGAATAAAAGGCTTCTGGATCACTTTCGAGATCTGGCGGCCAGCAATGAAGACACAGATGAGGTAATGCATAAAACAAATGATGCTGGTCCACTTTACTGAAATTTGATGAGGCACGCAGTGATATTGATTTTTGCTTTCAGGTGGACCTGCAGTTTCTGAATGAGGTCCTCACGGATGGAGCTGACCCAAACTCAACAGATAAATATGGGCAAACGGCCCTGCATGAGGTTAATGTTTGATTTTAATGTTCAGCTGATGCTTGCATTCAGATGTTGAGAATATAGGTGACATTGTAAATCATTCACAGATGTTTGTGTTTATTGGTAGATATCTCGGGCATGGAATGTGGACGTGATGCGTTTTTTCCTAGACAGAGGGGCGGATTTTCAAAGGGTGGATACCTTTGGAGTGACTCCTCTTCATGTAGCTGCTGCGCTGGATTATGAGGAGATGATACAGTTCCTGTTAGAAAGAGGGGGTGTGTTTATGTGTGTCGTTCATCAGGGGTCAGCAATATTTTGCATTTAAGAACTGAATTTATGGAAATTCACAAGAAATTCACAAAATGACTTTTACATTTAAAGTAATGAAAACAAATACATACAATACCGTTCAAAAATTTGGGGTCAGTAAGATATTTACTGGTTTTTAAAGATGTTTCTTCTGCTCATCAAAGCTGCATTTATTAGATTAAAAAT
>JAUYWG010000011.1:348249-359730 GCA_034779775.1 Enteromius afrohamiltoni
GATGTTTTATTATCAGTGTTGGAAACAGTTGAGCTGCTTGATTGTTTTTTTAGGATTCTTTGATCATTAAAATATTAAAAAGAGAAGCATTTATTTATAATGTTCAGATCTACTGTTACAGTAGTTTACTGTTTCACTACTGCTCAAAAGTTTGGGATCTGTACATTTTTATTCTTTCTGCTTTGAAAGAAATTAATATTTTTATAAACCAAGGATCTATTAAATGTACAAAAAAGTCATAGCATAGATTTACATTGTCTTATATTTGTTTGTTTTTTACTTGTTATTCATTAAAGAATCCTGAGGAGAAAAAGGAAAAAAATCACAGGTTCCAAAAAATATATTTGTCTGCTCAACTGTTTCCAACACTGATAATTCTAGTAATAATTCAGCATATGAGAATGATTTCTGAAAGACTGGAGTAATGATGCTTTGTATCACAGGAATAAATTACATTTGAAAATATATTCACACAGAAAACACTTGAAATAATATTTCACAATATTACAGTTTTTTCTGGATTTGTAATCTAAAAAATAAAGCCTTGATGAGCAGAAGAAACATCTTTTAAAACCAGTAAATAACTTACTGACCCCAAACTTTTGAACAGTAGTGTAAAGTTTTACAGGAAAATAACAGGGTTTTCTTCTAAAACCTTTAATGAAAAAATCTGTAAAATGATTTTTATTGGAAGATATTTTTCATTTATTTTACGGTTTTTGTTTGGCAGCCGTAGCTGCCAGTCATTTGACTGTTTTTTTACGATGATTTTTTTTACAGTGCAAGATTCCCTGGAGAAATACTAACAATTGTGCATTTCTTTTCCATGACTTCTTATGAAAAATATATTTTATTTGCATATAACTTAGACCACTGAACACTGACACCGTATCTGTATGGTTTAAATATTACGGCAGCCGACATCGAAGCTTGCACATATAAAGACAAGCAGACCCCGCTGCACTTTGCTGCTAAGAATGACGCTGTCGGGGCAGTGAGGAGGTTACTGCAGAACGGGGCGGACATTGCTGTACGAGACTATAAAGAAAGAACGCCTCTACAGCTGGCTGCTAACTTCGGTAAGACTGATCTGTGCATGTGCTCCAGTTGTAACAGTGCACAAACCTAGAGTGCTGTCAAAGTTGTCTCTGCTGTTTTGACTTCTGTGTGTTCTACAGATCGGAGTGAGGCAGCGCATTTGCTGCTGGGGTTTGGAGCAGATGCTGGGGTTCAGGACTCTGATGGACAGCTCTGCATTACTGCCATGATTGCTAAAATGACCCATGTGGTGAGGATTAACGAATTGGATTTGATTCATTTAGCAGATGTTTCCAACATGTCTACTGGCAAATACCCTTAATCCAAGACAACCACAGCACAAGGATTTATTTATTTATGTAAATATCAAATGAATGCAACATGTGCTGTTCCATTAATAACTGGTAACACTTTAATTTCAATTGTCCACTTCAAAAGTTCTACAGTAAGTAACTGCGTGTCAACAAGCAGTCATTAGAGTAACAATAGACTTCTGCTTAATATGTTCTAGCACTTTATTTTGATGGGTTCACGACATACAACACACCAGAAACGTATTGTACTAACCTTAAACCTACTCTTAGAGTTAGTAGACATGTAGTTACAAAGTTACTTATAGTTAGTAGAGTTTCTAAAGTGGCCTGTGAAAATAAATTGCAACCAAATAAACAGTTATATTTGCATTCATGTGTGGTAGTTCTCATCAGGCCACAAATATGTATTGTTAAGTCTGTTGTAATAAATGATTGCATTAAATGTATTCAGCAAAGATGCTTTAAATGAATCAAAAGTAAAAAGGCTTTTACTTTGTTACAAAAGCTCATTAAGGAATGAAGCAGCACAACTGTTTTAATAATAAGAGATGTTTCTTGAGCGGCAAATCAGCATAATAGACTAATTTCTGAAGGATCATGTGACGCTGAAGATTGGAGGAATGATGCTGAAAACTCAAATTTCCTTTAAAGAATTCAACGACCCCAAACCTTTGAACATTAGTGTACATACAGATGTTTTAATAATCCTTATAATAATCCTTATCTTTGTGTTGACAGGCTGATCTGGCAATGAATCAGTTCCATATGACAGACCGAATAGCCCGACAGCAGTTCTACTACCTTCATCTCATGGAGCCAAAGCCTGCTGACAGGACCAACCCCAAAGGTTCTGACCCATCATCACCGGTACACGTCTTTAAGCATTTCCCATACGTTTCTGTGCAGTGTTGCTGCATTAGATTTCTGAGATGTGTCTCTGTCCAAAGCTGGAGTTAATAGTCAATCAGGGTAAACTGGATCTCATCATGCACCCTGTAGTGCTCAAACTCATCACTGTCAAATGGAACTTATATGGCAGGTAAACCAACATCAAGTTCAAAAACTGATCCATGGAGAAACATCAGATTAACATCACATTCAATGTTTTCCTACAGAATGGGCGCATGGATATTACTCCTTCTTAACTTCCTATTTATAGTGTCCTGGACAACAGTAGCCATATCTGTCTCAGTACGTCCGGATGGAGATCGGTACAATCTTCCTCAGGTGGGATTAACTATAATCCTTATAGAACTTTCACACTTATCAATTCTGGACAATTGAGAATGCATAATGCAGTCAAATGTAGAATATTCGTGCTTATACATACAGTGTGTTTAGAGTACATGCGCTTCTCTTGGTAGGACTGGTGGCGTGTGTTGCTGGTGGTTTTGGCTCTAGTTCTGACCGTGACTGAGGTGTACAGGGAAGTGATGGAGATTGTGAGATCTAAGAGGAAACTGGGGCACTGGCAGTGCTGGACTGTGCAGAAAATCAATGAGGACTTGAGCTGCTCTCACCCTATGTGGCCCGAGGTAACACACTGAACCGGTTCACACTCACTTAAAACAAGGGATAGTATGCTTACAGACTGCACTCACTATTGAAATCTATTGATTTTTTTTTTTTTAATCAATCGTGTGTTTCTGACTTTTGTGTTTTAGGGCTAGTTCACACCCCAAAAAAAATCATTCTGTCATATCTTTAAAAAAAACTGGATTAAACATTATACTTTTAATGTTTCTATGAAATATTTGAAGCATTACATTTTATGTAGAATGGACTTTTACTGGAAGAGGTAAAGAACTCTCTCAAGTTTCACAAGCTCCAGTCTTCAGTTTTGTTTTCATGACCAAAAGTCTTAGGAACGGTATGAGGGTGAATAGTTGATGACAGAATTAAAATTTTTGGGGTCAACAATGGGATATATATAGAGAGAGAGAGAGATCAATGCAATTGGAGAAAGAAATCAATTAAATGTGTGTGTGTGTGTGTGTGCACCTGGTATTTATCATGTTATGGGGACCAAACCAGTAGATTTTTGACCTTGTGAGGAAACAAGCTTATAAATCACACATAGTTTCCTGAAAGGGGTAGGTTTAGGTGTAGGACAATAGCACATACAGTCTGTACAGTAGAAACACCATTACACCTATGAAGAGACCCCAGAAAACATGGAAAACCAACGTGTGTGTGTGTGTGTGTGTGTGTGTGTTTGAATATTCAGATGTAACTGTCCTTTGTAATTCAGATGTAAGTAACCCCCTTTGTAATGGTTTATATTTTCACAACTAACTGTAATTACACATTTCTTTTTCTCAGTAATTGTTACAGATCACAGTTTCATTTATTTTTGGTAACACTTTATTTTAAGGTGTCTTCGTTGCATGTTATATATACTATTATATTGTTATTTTATATTACGGTATTTGTGATCAAATAAATGCAGTCTTGGTGAGCATAAGATATGTTATGTTATGCTTTTCATAAGGAACGCAATTACTTGGAAGGCCAAATAAAGTATATTCGAAACCTGAAAGGAACCTACTCTCAAGACTCCTGGTAATGTGCAGAAATCATTAATAAGCTAATATACAGTGGCATGTGAGAGCATGTAAAATGAATTAGTATCTGTATGACTAAACATGCTAATATGTCTGATGCAGGAATATCTTTGATTGGCTGGTCTATTCGCTGCTGCTAGCAGTTCTGGGCATCCACTTGGCAGATATATTCCTAGTGTCTGACTCACTTCGTCAGAACAGTCTTCGCCTCTTCGCAGTGTCCATTATTTTCCTGTGGTTAAGGCTGATGAAGCACGTCCGAGCCTTTAGGTAATGCATCTTTTTGAAAGTAACCTGTTTGAGATGAATGCAATGTATTTGAAACGTAAACAATAACATCCACGAATGCAGGATAAAGCTTTATTTGTATGTGTATGCTTGAGATTTCGTTTGAAAAAAAAAAAGCATCACCTTAAAAGTTTGTGTGTGCAATACAAATAGTTTTTGTACTACGGGGGTCATGACTTTTAGTTGAAATGTGGAGAACCTCAGCTTTATAGGAACACCTGGTGAGTTGCCATAGATGCTCAGGTATAATGTCAACAGCTTTTGGGTCTCCTGACTGCTGTGACACAGAGCGCCTGCAGCCGAATGCTACCACCTGGCCAGCGGCCCGAATAACACTGCTTTCATATCTCAGGTTTCACTGAGGCTCCACAGGTGGCCTCTTCTTTGTGGGATAGGTAACCATGGGAACATATGGTCAGTGTTACGATAATCATGGAAACGTAAGGACGCGGGGTTTGCACACCCTGTGCTCAGTCACTTCTGAATGCTACTACAGTATTGCATATATAACAATAACAACAACACTTAACAACAGTTAGGCTGTTCATTCCAGCTCCAACATGAATCACAATATTGCAGACTTTGATTCAAAGGGGGAAAGAGGAAGAAAAAACTACAATACGATGTACTAGTATACATTACCAGTAAAAATTTTGGTTTAGGACTATGAAGGTTTGATAAAAGTAAATCACAAAATATTTTTATTTTATATATATATATATATATATATATATATATTTATACTGTATATTATTTTTATTTGTATATTTATTTGGATTTTATATATATCTTTTTTTTTTTTCATTTATTTAACTTTCTATTCCTCAAATAATTCTGGGGGGGTGATCACAAATATCAACAAACAATAACAATATTACATGTTTTAACACTGATAATAACAATATACTTTATGTTCAGCATCATTTAGATTATTACATTATTACATGCCATGACAGTTTCTCTCTTTTATGATTTTTACTTCTGAAAACTGATCTTTGCACTACAGCAGGCCACATGATTGCACTCGGGTAATGTCTGCTTTTATTTTGTAGGGCAATGGGGCCCTTCATTGTCATGCTGGGGAAGATCGCAGGAGACGTGTTGCGTTTCCTTTTTCTCTATATAGAGATCTTCATTCCATATGCTTGTGCTTTCTGGATCATATTTGGAGGTACTGTCACAAAGACTCACAGTACAGTTCATGTAAACCTGCATGAGGTATAAACGTTATGTCTGCTGCCCTCAGGTTTAGCTAAGGTGCCAAGTATGGAGACGGTTCCTGAGCTGCTGTACAGCCTGTACCGTATCACACTGGTGGACGAGTATGAGTTTGATGCCATGCTGGATGTGGATGCAGTGATGGCCTACCTGCTCTGTGGGACATTCCTGGCCCTGTCAGCTATTCTCTGTGTTAATTTACTGATTGCTCTGCTCTCTGACACCTTCCAAAGGTATTCATTATTCATGTACACTTTTATCATAGTTTATTAGGGGTTTAACGATATAGAATAATGCATTGATTAAGATGCACCTTTATGATGATGCAGCAACCTGTAAAATTGTCACCCTTTTATTTATTTATTTTTGTAGGCATATATTTTATGTACTATATACTAGAATCGGCACAGTACTAAAGACTTTCTTGACTTTTTTCCATTGTTCAACTCATTGCATATGATCAGACAGATTAAAGTCACCCACAAATTAAAGTTTTGTCATCATTTAATATGTTTCTACTTATTCCAAACCTATATGAGTTTCTGTCTTCTGTTGAACATAAAAAAAGATCATTTGAGGAATAATTTAAACATACTGTTATGTTATATTATGTCTATCATTTGCGGTGGCGTGTCAGTTGGAAATATCAGTTTACATTTCCAAACATTATTTTTGTTATTATTGGAAATAATGCAGTGAGATTATTGTCTGACGAGAGATCTGATCTGATCATCATCAGTCTGTCTTGAATCACAAGAAGAAACAGAACAAACTGAGTCAGACTCGATCCAGAAGAACTGTGCCAACGTCTCCAAGATGAAGAAAAGAAAAACTACTTGTAAAGCTACAGAACTGTTCAAAGTTTTAGACACTCGTGTAAAAATGCTGTAAAATGAGGATGCTTTCAAAACCTGTGTCAAAAATATAGATTTCATTTGTCAATTAACTTTTATTTACTAAATCAAATAAATCACGCTATCGCAAAAGATAGAAGTAACCCACTTAAAACCAGTTTTTGTTGCTGAAAATACTAGTGGCCTTAGACTTTTGCGCAGTACTGTGTATATATGTATATGATCATAAATATACTTAACTTAAATACATGTAAATATTTACAAAATATATGTGTTTGTTTTTATATATACATAATAAATATACACAGCACACACACGTTATTTTTATTTTGGCTGCGATTAATCACCATCAAACATTTGACAGCACAATTATTTTTTCATAGTACAGATTTGGTGAACTATAACAAATATAAATATGTATTAAAATGAAATGCTCAATACACCCCTACGTTTATACTGCTTATTTGATCTTTTTTGGGAATGATGTAAACGTGAATTCTCATTGAATTCAAACCACCTGGGTTTCTACAACCTGAACAGGGTGTATGACAATGCACTGGCCAATGCGGTGATGCAACAAGCTGCTATCATTCTGCAAATAGAGGAATCCATGCCTTGTCTGAGACGTTGCTATGACAACGAGTACATCCACCAGCGCTGTGCCCCGCTTGGAGAATTCTACGACGATGACGTCACCACTAACCCGGAACAACATGCGGAGATGAAGAAGCTCACAGAACAGATCAAGGTGTCTGCATTAACAACTGCTGCGTGTGGTATTCGTCACGTGTCCTTTCTTACATCTCAGAATAACTAAAACTTTGCATGTTCTGCAGGATACGTTAGATAAATATTTGAATATCCAAAAAGAGACACTCTCACCTCAGCTAGCCTGCGCAGGTGCCAGAGAAGATACCACAAGGTTGGTTAAAAAACATCTTGAAACCTCTTGGTCTTAGATTGAGACGTTTTACCATACGTATTTTGATGTGATGCTCCTGGAAAGCCTGCGTGATGTTTATTTGTGTGTTTTTTTTTTTACGAAAGGAGAAGTGCTGCACTTCCAGACAAAGAAGAACATCTCAAGACTCTTCACAGACTTCAGAAAGACCAGCAGAAGCACAGCCAGGACCTGAGTGAGCTGAAGGCTGAAGTGAAGGAAGTCCACCGCTTGCTGCTCAAACTGATACAACCCAAGACTTGTAAGAGTCATCTGCACTTATATATTCATTGTCAATTCATTTCTTTGTTTATATTGGCCATGCTATTGATATTAAATGGTGTTTTTGCAGCTACTGATGATGGCAAGAAACCCTCGCTGACAAAGCAACCTAGCGGACAGTAAAAACCCTGAAACTAACAAATGAACTACAGAAATCAATATTTAATTCACATAGAAGCAAGTCTTGGAAAGCACTTCATAATTTTGCAACCTACAGTTGTTATTCATTCTACCAATTTACTGTAACACTATATGCATATTTGTACTTAAATAGATTGGCTTTATTTTAATTATCAAGATTTTAATTATAAAATGTGAAAAGTCTCTTTTATTTCTTTCAGTCATAATCAGAAATGTTTCTTGATCAGCACATCAGAGCGATTTCTGAAGGATGGCGTGGCACTGCAGACTGAAAACACAGCTTTGCATAACATTTTAAAACAAATTCAAATGCAACACAGTTATTTTAAGTTGCAAAAAAATATGTATTTCACATTGTGACTGTTTTGATGAGCCTTGGTGAGCAGTGGTTTTAAATTGTAGACCTATATTTTGCATGCACGTGACTATTGATCATGTCGTGTTAGGGACAGAAGGATTCAGCTATTAATTAATCAGTAGGCTAATTGCTATTAATAATCTGCTGTAAAGCTCTCAAATCAGTTTTGTGTTCAGATTCAACGAGGTCACGTCATGCGAAGTTTAATATAATAGAACTGTTGTGGGATTATCTGCATTAACGATACTTAAAAAACATCAACTTTGTTTCAACGCCTTGAAATACAGCCTATGAAGGGCGCTTACTAGAGAAATATCAGCATATACGTCAGCTATTCTTTTAAAACTCATGTGAGAGGGAGTGGCTATTATTATGGCTCGTCACCAGGGCAACAGCAGGGACACTTTTCCATTAGTCAGCTGAAAACTTTTCCAGCTCTTTGACGGAAGCAGGGCGCGCGGCTGATTTCCGCTTCCCTCTCTGCCGCTGCTGCTGGACACTGAAGGAAAGATGGCGGCGGCCGAGACCGATCGTGATGCACCGTCCGCTCTGTGTAGTGAATTCCTCAATTTCTCCGCAAAGGACACCGCCGCGGTAAGCGACAGTTTCGCAGAGACGCTCTAAAACGTCTTTCCTGGTGAATTATATGCGTCAGTTTGCGGTGATCGATGCGCTGGCGATGAAATTTCAGTTTTTCTCGCTGCTTGTCTCGGGTTGTTTTGCTCAGCGTCGTCCTGCTAACGCGCTAACAGCTAGCTTGTGAGGTTTTCACACACTTGACACTCCGTTTACTCCAATGTTTATTCAGCATAGCTGCGAGTAAAACAGGCTTTCGGTGCTCTTGTTTTGGGTTTAACTTGTGGCTTTGCTGTCAAAAAAAATATTGATGTTTAAAGAGATCTGTCAGGAGTTGGATAAAAACAACTGGCTGCTTTGTTCATCGTCTTTACGTCATGTAGTTTATGGTGTAATTAACACTGCCTCACAAACCGTGCTATAATTGATTTAGCTAAACAAACAGTAAAACAAAGCTTAATTTCCATTCTCTTATTTTTGTTAGTATTTCTGCATTCCTGTAAAAAAACAAAAACCAGTAACGTTAGTGTAAACTGTATTTCTGGTTTCTTTCTTTGTATAGCAGGTGTTGTGGTTTCCAAATTAAACCGTAGTTTTGTAGCCCAGTTACATGTTTTTTTTTCTTTTTGTAAATTGGTTGACCCACTGCTTTACATGCCGCATCTATCTCAAACACACACAGGTTTGTTTTTACAAAGCACCTCAGATGGTGGTTATATTAAACCGCACGCAAGACCTCATTTTGCTGCAGTTTGATAAACCGAAAGACAGCACTGCACATTATCCTGGGTGTATTAGACAGCATGTGCATGAAAAACACGGGTGACTTTGCACTTTTTGTTTGTGCGGATAAAACTTCAGATCTCAATCAACTTTTGAATGGTCTGAAAACAGATGCTGGATTGTTTGGCAGTACGCTCTAGCACTAAATCCAGGTCAGTAGGTCGATATAGACGGTCGCAAAGACTGAGTTCCACTTACTGCGCATACGTAATCCCTGTTTCCTTACGGCATGTGGGTGTTGTGGCACATACATGCTGTTGGACATCAGCTAGGTTGTTACAGTACAACAACGATGTCAAAATGACACACTATATACACACACACTACACAGAGAGAGGAAAAAAAGGTTGCTGCCTATGTGTCTTTTCTGGAATTTTTTCTGTTTCCTGCAAGTGATATAAATTCTAGCATTACAATTATAAATTTGCGTTATTAAATGATTAATGAAGCCATGTTTCCAGTTGTCATGGCCATGATGGTTACAAACAGAGTCGGTTATGAAATAATTAAGCACTTTTAGAACAAAAGCTATTTTTCCCCAAAAACTGGGCCATACTGAAGTTTGTAGCAAGATTATTTTAATATTATTTGGAAGCTTATTATGCTCACCAAGGCAACATTTAGTCAAAAATACAATAAAAACAGTAATCTAATGAAAATTATGCAGTCTTTAGTGTCACAAGAACCTTCATAAATCATGCTGCTTTGCTGCCTGAGAAACATTTCGTATTATTATCAATTTTAAAGACAATTGTGCCGCTTAACATTTTTGTGGAAAACATTGTACATTTGTTATTCAGAATTCTTTTTTATGAATAAAGGCTGAAAAATAAGAATTTATTTGTATTTCTTTGACGTTTTCCTCACTTTTGACTGATTTAATGCTTTCTTGCTGAATAAATATATTAATTTATTAAAAACGGTAAATTACACACATATATGAGATCAGATTAATTCAATATTGATGCATAAAGTTGTGAAGTCTTGGCAGTATGGATGGGTAACGAAACTCATAATCGATACTTGGGCCTTTATAATTTAGCACCGGTATCGATAAACTGAAAAAAAAAAAAAATCCTATTATTGCTAAATAATTGTTACCTAGCATATTTTAACTAGGGCCGGGACTCGATTAAAAAAAATTATCTAAGTAATTAGAGGCTTTGTAAGTAATTCATGGAATTTAATCGCATATAAATATTTGACCTGAGAACAGTGAGAAGTTTTTTCATATGGATTTTTAGTATACCATTGAATAATGACTGAATACATAAGCTTAAGTGATTAATTATTGTTTGTTTTTGTTTTGTTAGTCCAACAGACCAGTGCAATATTGCCATTAAGTGTAGAAATAAGATATTTAGAAATATAGTAGCCTACATTTCAGAAATTCAGAAAGGTAGGTAGACCTTCTGTAAACTGGTGCGTGATTTCACATTGAGCCGTATATACTACACCCACACTGACCGTGTTCATTATCAGCGTGGATTTGCGCAGCTCGTCAGTGAACAACGGCTGTGTGTAGTAAATATGACTCGATGTTAAATCACGCACCTGATGGCATTTACCGCTGATTACAGGACCGGCTTTACTGACAAAACGTGCAAACGTATCGGCCGATCCGGATCGGTGCATCTCTACCTTCAAGTACATTCAGACATAGAGATATATATATATATATAGAATGACTAGATGTCTCGTCTGCATATGGCGGCCATCTTACCACAAACAAAAAAAAAACAGTAACGTTAGTGTAAACTGTATTTCTGATTTTTGGTCTGGTTGACCCACTGCTTTACATGCCGCATCTATCTCAAACACACACAGGTTTGTTTTTACAAAGCACCTCAGATGGTGGTTATATTAAACCGCACGCAAGACCTCATTTTGCTGCAGTTTGATAAACCGAAAGACAGCACTGCACATTATCCTGGGTGTATTAGACAGCATGTGCATGAAAAACACGGGTGACTTTGCACTTTTTGTTTGTGCGGATAAAACTGGCTGCTCGCTCACCCAAAATATTGTGTCATTCTATATATATCTATGCATTAGAAACGGTAATTGGTGCTCCAGTGTAATCGGTCCGCCGAAACTCGTCCAGTGAGAAGCGTTCCGCGGTGCA
>JAUYWG010000011.1:359830-370696 GCA_034779775.1 Enteromius afrohamiltoni
AATGAAAGATTGCTATCAAACAGCACACCTAGGTTCCTAACTGATGAAGAAGAACTGACAGAGCAGCCGTCAAGTGTCAGACAACTGTATCTATATTGCACTTTTGATGACATTTGTTTTGCAACATAGATTTTAATGCACCCTACCATTCAAACTTTTGTATTTTTTAAAACGTTTTGGTTGCCAAAGCTGAATTTATATTTGCAAAATACAGTAAAAACAGTAATACTGCGACATATTATAACGGTTTTCTTTTTTAAAATATGTTTTAATGTGTAATTTATTCCTGTGATGTAAAATCGTTACTCGTGTGTCCAGTGTCACATCCTTTAAAATCATTCTGTATTCTGTATTTCAATATGTCGAATATATTTCAAAATATTTCTAATTATTATTTTTAACAGTTGTTTTGCTTGATATTTTTGTGGGTGAAAAAAATATTCAAAATATATAGTGTATACTTTTTTTGTCTTATGTAAAAGTCTTTAATCTCACTTTGCTGAAACAATAAATATCAATTTATTTTTAATAAAGAAATTGCACTTACCCCAGATGTTTGCACGGTGGTGTGTATATACTGTATACATATATTTCCAAAAGTTTGTGTTAGGGTTAGTTTAAAGATTAGGAAATATCATTAGCGAATACAAAATAATAAAGTTAATGTTAATTCCTGATAGAACAACAAAAGTTCACCTAATATGTGACCGAATGTCCCCATAAGGATAGTGATACCAGTCAATTTTGACCTTATGGGGATGTCCTTGTGATCAAAACAGCCCATAAATCAAACAGTATGAAGTGTTTTTAATCTAAAAAGGGAGAAATATTGTGTAAGGGTTAGGTTTAGGAGTAGGGCTAGTTTGTGTGTGCATTTTCAATTATAAGGAAATAGGTATTAAATCATGAACATACAAAATTGATTAATAATGATTAAAAATACTTAAAAAGGCTTGGAAAATACAAAAATGCACAAAGTTTCCTGTGAGGGTAGGTTATGGGGTAATGTGTGTGTGTGTGTGTGTGTGTGTGTGTAATTGAATGTATATCACTTGTAACCTCCTTTATCTGCAGGCACTAACATATGTCATCCAGAGGTGATGTTGTTCTGTGAATCAGTTCTGACAGTCTTGATGTATCAATCTCTCATGAAACATGTTTAATTTAGTGATAACACACAGTTCAATCTCGGTGGACACCACCTCTTGACCTCCTTATCTCCTTTGTATTATATGAGGAATGTCTTCTGGGAGGACAGAACTGCTAAAGGTCGAAGGTTGTAAGTTGGTGTGGGCGTCTCCGTCAGTGTAATTGACCCCTCTCAGACCTGTGTTTATCTACCTTTACTATCTCGCCCTTATGAGTGTGAGAGCACAGACCTACAACAAGGTCACTTCCTTTCCAAGCAGCCACTGCTGAGACAGAAAACATTTGTGCAATCACCTCAATAGTAGACGCTATGTTTATATATTCACCCATTTTATTGAAATAATAAACTATTATGTGTTACATTAAAGTTACAGTATTTTAGCTTTATGTACAGTTTGTTGTCCACAGGATTCATCAAACCACACATCACACAAATCCTTCACGGACAACACAATCTTAACACAAAAATAAAAACAAAATGGCCTTCACAGGCAGCTTACAGATTCATGTCTGAATCGAATTAATTATTACCGTAATTGAATACCAAAAGCAATCATAAAATAAATGCAATTAAATGTAGGTGCATAAGATGGTATCTTAAAGTTGTCACAGTCATGGACTTTTGTTTTCATTCCTCATGTGCTCTGTGTAACCTTGTTTTCCCTCATGTTTGATTGTGTCATTATGTTCAGGTATTTCTCGTCAATTATCCTCGTTTACGTTCCCAATATAACTTGTATTCAGCTCATTGTTACTTCGTCCAGTCTCATCTGTGTGTGGACTGTGCATTTCTATGGCTTACTCTTATGTGGGTCATTTTAATTTTAATGTTTCTCTTTATCCCCTTATTTGAGCATTTCTCAAATACCACACCGTGACAAAAAAATGGTTGCATATACTATTCTTCGCCAAATTTTTTCATGTAAAAAACATTTATTTAAACAGGGATACAAATATTCCATGTAAACCATTAAACCTGTAAAGGCTTTGATATGCAGACTAATGAAGTTCTTAGAAAGGATGGAGCTGTAAATTTAACTGCTTCAACAGTGACTTTATTAAATAATTAAAACAGAACCTAATAGGGAAAAAAACATGGAAATAGTTTCTTTTATCCTATTGTTCATTATTTTCATCTTCTCGTAATTAAGGCCTTTGCTACATAGCTGGCAATATATACAACTTTTACCAAATTTTAATAATGTGACTGCACATTTATACATACTGTTTCCACATAGGCAGTAAACAACAAAGCCAGAAACTGACTGGAGACTTATTTTCATCTTATTTCATTTTCATTGCTATATTTCTCCAGACCTTTGGTGAAGGAGTATCCAGTGTTACATCATTGCACTGGCTGCAGTTCCAGACACAAGCGGCAGTCTCTCACACGTTCAGACACTGCCATGCTGATATACACGCGCTCATCCATCAGTACGCCAATTCAGCCAGGTGCTCCGTCCACAAAGTCCAAAACATCTTTTGTGTCAGAGACAGGGCTGACTTGGCTGCAGCCTCCAGAACCTCTCAGATGTCAAGCAGACCAGTGTATAATGCATGTACATGCATGAATATTTTCATATTGTGGAGCAAAACAAAATCCTACTCCTCACATACTGTACATGTGCAGGCTTGCTAACATTTACACAGATGCGGTATAACAACTATAGCACAGGTTGTGTTTAATAACTTGTAGTTTCAGAAGCGCGTATTCATTCTTTTGATGAGCATTTTTAAAACAGTTTGTGCATGAGTTTTAAACAAATAGTTTGAATCCCTTTGCTTTTCCCAGAGGTTTGCAAGTGAACAGCTACCCTAGATAGGGTTTCTCTTTCTCATGACTTAGCATGCAAGCTTTCCCCTCTATGGACTTTGAAAGGGTTTGAGGAGTCTGTGTTTGTATAAGCTGAAGGGACACAAGTGGCCTGAAAGCCTGCACATTTCATCGTTTGATCATCTTGTTCCGCGTCCTTTCACACGCTGAAACCAGTACAGACTGACCTTTATTTTGGTTCACTGCATGCAGCCATTTTGAAGAAGAAACTGGTTGGAATAGTCAAAAATAACAATTTAAAAAACTAATCCGAGAACAAAAATCAGATTCGCTTATATGGTCTGTAGTCAAACATCATGATCGCTTATAGTACATGTAAACTTCCCAGTTGCCTCACATTTAATCAATTTAAGGGTTAATTGGATGTATTGTTTTCAGACATTTACTTCCATGTTGTTTGAAGTTAAAGGTTTATTTCAGCCCAAAATGAAAATTGTGTCATTAATCAATTACCCCATATCATTCCAAACCCATATTCGTCCTCGAAAAACAATTAAAAATATTTTGGATGAAAACAGGGAGGATAGTGACTGTCCCATTGACTGCCAATCAATGAACACTGTCAAGGTCCAGAAAAGGACGAAAGACATAGATAAAATAAATGAAAGTGAAGAATTAACACTGGGCCTTTAATTTAATTAATGTTATATGTGACTCTGGACCACAAAACCATAAGTGTACATGTTTTCAATAAAATGAAATAAATAGATAACCTTTCCATTGACATATGGATTGTTACGATAGGACAATAATCTGGGGGTGCAAAATATCTAAATACTACAATGCATTTTACTAATAAAAAAAAAAATACTTTTCATATATTTACAGTAGAAATGTACAAAATATGTTCATGGAACATGATCTTTACTTAATATCCTAATTATATTTGGAAAAAAATAAATTATTTTTACCCATACAATGTATTTTTGTGCATTTCTAAGTACTGAAGACTGGTTTTGTGGTCACATATTATCTGCAAGTGCAGTTAAAAATACAATTTGAGTAATATTCAATTCACTGCTTCTTTTTCCACTAATTAGTCTGTGTTTTGATTTTTATATCCAGTTTTAAAACACTGTTGCCATAAGTCTTGAGTAATGCATGCTGTGAATTAAATAAACAACATCATTAAGGGCACCTACATTAGCTGCGTTATATATTAGCCAATAGCTTAGAAAGGATCTTTATAGACATTCACAGACATAAACTGTGATTAGTGTTTCTGTTTGCTTACACTGTGCTTGACTGTCATATGCCACCAACGGTTTACTTCAATTAC
This sequence comes from Enteromius afrohamiltoni, assembly GCA_034779775.1. Classification (NCBI taxonomy): domain Eukaryota; kingdom Metazoa; phylum Chordata; class Actinopteri; order Cypriniformes; family Cyprinidae; genus Enteromius; species Enteromius afrohamiltoni. Next base: position 364,093 of record JAUYWG010000011.1, read on the forward strand.
AAAGTGCATATGTGGTTTTAAGAAAATGAGAGTGTCCCTTTTTGTTCTCTGCTGAAGTTGGCAACCTTAGCTTCAACAATGTGCATCGAAATCACTTCGTGACCATTTCAAACATTTCGAGTTGCAAACAAGAAACAAGTGGAGTCTTTGATGCTAATGCTAACCATGCGCTAGTCAATAGGCCTCTGACATTTGTAAACACCATTTGATGTTCTGAGCAAAGAGAAATGTAGGGTTATTCCAATGTTTTTGAGACCTTGGTGCTACGTTATTCCTGGTCTTTGTCAGTCAAGGAGATGCATTCCCTCCTCTCACAAAGCGTACAGACACACTTAATGCCCCGCCATAACACAACTCAGTCCAGTAAATGTTAAACAAACCGACAATGTGTGCACTTGATGGACAAACTGAAGCGAATTTGATGGATGAATGGAAAAGCATGCAGAAAAAAGCTACTAGTTGCAGTGGTGCACTTCTTTCAGACTGTGTGAACATGCTTTATCGCCAATGACCTGAAAATACTGATACGATCAGGCATATGCAGCTTACAGCGTCAAATCATGAGTCACTTAGCTATAAATCAAATCCAGCTTAGAAAGGGAGGCTTTCATCAGTGACAATCGGCCAGGCAGAAACACATGGCTGTAGAATGCAGACGGCATTGACAGCTGAACATCTCACTGCCTGCTTTTATAAAGCTGATGTAACCTATCATGTTGTTCTTGCTCAACAATAGTGGCCCCCCAAGTGGAGCGGGCCGTTCAACCAGCCCAGGCCTTTCAGTGATGCAGGTCCCATAGCGGGCGTGAAATTCCCCATTACTGCGCCTCTTTCACTGGTCGTAGTCAGGCCTGTCTGCTGCATGACTTCCAATCCGCTCCTGCGGACAAGATCAACATTTTGCTCTGTGTGGGACTGTCTTTATGGAGTCTCTCAACTCAGACTCATACACGGAGAAAGAGATTTAGATGGGCCCGCATGCAGAGCAAAGGCTGAAAGGAAATCAACATCACATGATAAGCTGACACCAGGGCCGTAGGAACTATCCTGCTTGATTTACTGAAAGGCAGAGCTTGGTAAACATGCAGCAGGATTGACATTTACTGCTTACACAACGCTGTTGCAGTGCTTTCTGCTTGTTTTTGTATTTTTTCTTGTTCCCTTAAATCAGACTTCTAAAACGAGTGCTATCAATTCAAAGAAAAAAAACATAATTTTACATTATCATTAGCAGTTTTAGCTTACCACCTCCAGCTATTTTATAACTTTCACTAATGTTTTATAAGTTATATACATTTTTATTAAAACAATTTTCTTAAAGTAATGTTCATCCTGTATGCTTAGAATTCTGTCTTTTCTTTTTTTAATACAACATTTTTTTTTAAACTAGTAACTAACAAGTATCGATTTTTGATAACGTTCATTCATAAATTAGTGTGATCACGCTCTGGAAATAAGGTATACAATAAAATATATAATAAGGTTTTAAAATTAAAAATGTAATAATGTTTGATATCTACATTTGTCGGAGCATGCTTATGATGTTATTTGTTTCTGAATGTACTGGGAACTTTTAAAGGGGGTTAACACGATGTGCAAACCAATTCTTTTGCATCGATCATTCACTGATATATCTTCTTTTATATCATTGTACAGTGTATGTTTTTTGTACGTTTTCTAACACCTCGGTGTCATATTTCACACTGGAACAGTCAAATACTGCTAAAGTGCGAACTCAAACTGCTGATAATAAGCTATCATACATAACATTGCACTGGAGGGGACATGTTCCTCTGTTAAAATTACTGCAAATGATGCCAATAAAAGCAATCAAAAATAACCATAATATGCAAGTTCTGTGACAAGTCTTGGTTAGCCTAACACAGGACACAAAGTTTATAGCTGTCAACATTAACACAATCGATTAATCAAAAAAGTTAATTTTAAGTTAATGAAGGTTTGACCCCAGCTTCTTGACGTCATCTCAGCGCAGAAGGTTATCTGTCTAGCATAATGCTATATTATTATTGTATGAACCAGTGTTCCCAGCCAGGGTCACAGTTTTCCACACGATTGGGCTATTTTGAAAATGTAGACATGGGAAAAAATACAGAGCTGTTCATGGGTTGATTTTTTTGGGGTTTCTTTTATAATGTCCAGTGGCCACCCAAAGTGTAAACAGACAAATAAGGATAAAAACAGATGCTTGTACTAATGTGTATTATAATTGGAATGCCAGTTATTTCTGGTAACTCAAGAACGGAGAGGCAGTCCTAACATTACAAACAATATGAGTTTCATCCAGAGCAGCCAACAGATAGATTATCTCAGATTACGATAGAATATAGTTTGTTTGTGATTTTCCCGAGATTTTTATAAAAGCATGCTAATTTTTACAGCGATACAAAAAGGCTATAAAAAGCAGATTTTAACAAAAGTAAATGACCAAATTCCCCCAAAGCAACTTGATGTTGGTTTAAAGTGAGTTTTGTTTAAGTAGAAGTGTGCCATTCATCTCATATATTATATATTTGTACATAACCCTGATGCTGCAGAACAGGTGCAGTTCTTCATAATGCATTTTTTTTCCCAAGGTTGTGTATTTATTTAGAAATAGTTTTAAATAATATTTGGGTAAAACTTTACTGGGATTGAAGCTACGTGGCTCAGTAAATGTTTTATTGCCGGTATAAAAGCTGGATAAAAACAGAAGAATAATGATGATATAGTAATAAGGATTAGGCTATGTCTCATACCTGGCAGAGTTGTGCACTTGTATGCATTTCTTTATTTTAACGAAAAAATACAGGCAAATACTATCATTTTAAATTTATGATTGTGTGATTAACATGAAATTTGATGAAAATTAATTTTTTTAACCGATTAACAGCACTATATATATATATATATATATATAAAGAGAAGGTTAGTGCTTTAATGCCTCACTCCCAATTTCTCTGAACACAGGGACAGGAAAAGTGTCACTGAAAAAATGGGAAAACAAAGCAACTTTCTGGTAACTTTGAAAGTAATGTGTTACTTTCCTAGTTAGTGGAAATCTAGGAATTTGGAATGCATTACTCCTAACACTGTTTGCATAAACAAACTTTCCAAAAAACTCCCAGAAGGCATATAAACCCCATACAGTAAATAATTATGCTATATGTGAATTGAACATGAGTATTGCTTGAGAAATGCCTCCCATCACAGAGGCCCCCTCGTCCGTTCTGCCTCGTGGGATCTTGGGATGGTGGAGCTGCATTTGTGAGTCTGAGTTGAAGGATTGTTTCCCACAGCAGTGAGTGTTGCGCGCTGTGTTTCCGGCTGGTGTGATTGGGCCCGTGGCATGATGGATGAGGTCCTGAAAGCTCTCGCCCTGCTGTGCGTCGGGCCAGTTAGCCGCACAGCTCTGGCTCTCATGCACACACGCTTCCCTCCGCAGCTGGGCCTGCTAGCAGCGCTCACCGACAGCCATTATTCACAGAGTTACAGTAACGGTCTCTGTCAGCACTGCCAGCCTGCTCCCACATCACCATCCACAGGCTCAAACGTTTCTATCTACCAGCTGCGCCAGCTTTTACACATGTGTTTGTGGGGAAGGTATGCCACATCACTTGACTTGTTGTCCGGACCAGCGCAATTCCAGAACAAGCAAATGGAAAGGAATCAATTACTGACACAAGGTGCAATTTGGCCCCTTCGCTTCACTGGCCTCCACGCTCTCTCAGTTCAAGCCTCTGGTTAGTGTCGACGGTGAAAACCTCCTCTCACGTTCTCTCTCATTCCTTCCTCTGTTTCACGCTTTGCCTCGCTCACTCCCTTCGGTACGGTCCAAGAAATGCGACTCCTCACAGTGAAATGAGGTGTTGTTAGCATGCTGTTGCTAGGGAGCCAGCGTTTGAGAGGGAATGTTTTGGAGCTCAACCACAAGGTCTCGGAGGATTACCGAGGATTACCCTCACACTGTAACTCTGCTTACAGGGTTAATCTAGTCTTTTATATATTTTCACACAGAGTGGACCTACAACGCCGTCTGAGGAAGTTCAAAGCCGCAGCGTAACACACAGCATGCGGCTGTACTAAGAAAACACTGCGCTTTGCCTCTGGGCTAGTAAGGTCCAGATGTGCCTGATGACTGTGTAGTGTTGAATAGAGTACTACTAAATGTACTGTAGTGTGATGAAACTTCAACTGCAGTTTAATGTAATCTAAGTTTATAAAAAATAAACCAACAATTTTTAGAATATTTTTCAATATATATAAAGTTTATAGAGGTTTGTGATAAAGATCTTCAAAGCCTTCATTCAATTTTCTTCAGGTCTTTTTATTCTACTATTAATAATAATATTTCATCATTTCAAAATGTATACATTCCAGAAAATTTTCATTATAAGTAAAAAACAAAAAATAAATCATTTTCACCATTTTTGTAATGTTAATAATAATAAAATTGTTATTATATTATTATTTATGGAATAATAATAATAATAATAATAATACTTATTTTTATTATTATTTATGGAATAATTCTATTTTATATTTACCAATGATTACATTTAATACATTTTATTATTATTACTTATTAATACTTATTATTATTATTTTTGGAATGATTCTATTTTATATTTACCAATGATTACATTTAATACTAATAAAATCTAAATAAAATACTACCCTCAAATATATATATATATATATATTACAAATAAATAACAATAACAAGGTTCATTACCATGTGTGTACTAGATCAGTTCCAGATTATTTTTGTATAACTTAAAGACTCATTTCCCCCATACATCGTTAAACAACTTACATTCAGTCTTCTTCAGCACATTTGTTATCTTTATCAGTTTTGTAATAGTAATAATTATGATTAACAACATTAATAAATATAATAATAATAATAATAATAAGAAGAAGAAGAAGAAGAAGAAGAGTTGTTCATTAGTGTAATATAATGCAATTAATGTTGTTGTTGTTGTTGTTACTAGTAGTATTTTTTTTGATGCTCTGAAAATTGTGTGGAGACTTTTTTTTTATCTCTTGGCCTAAAATTAGTTTCAGCTTCCTGTTATGAACAAACAAATATCAATCAGTCCCATGCCATGTCATTGCTTGAACAACCGTCACGCTTCTAGAATGTTCTGTAGTCAAATCATGTTTTTATCGTGAAGGCACTGAACATCATAACATTATATTATAATGTGTTTTCTGCCGCAACAAGTGCCTTGAAAAGATCAGTGATCAAACACTTGAGATCTAGAAAATGAAGAAAAAAGGAAACGGGTTAAAAAGGGGACAAAGGGGAAATTATATGGGTAAGATCCAGAAAAGATTGAAAGACTAAAGATAGCATCACTGACTGTGTTTAGACTGTCTGGACTCAAATAAGCTGAAAATGTTTGCTTGTTTCTTACAAACAAACTCAATGGACATCTGCATCTGAAGTGAACGTCTTTTTGATGCCACAGCCTGAAAACAGACATGAAAGCAATTACAAAAAATAAAAAAACTACAGCACAGATAAAAGCTCGCCTACAATAATGTGACTCATTGTGTTATGTGCATGAAGCAAATAAGGCACAGAGAAGAAAGAAGAGGTGGTGGAGGAGGACTTTGAAGAAGGGAGAATAAATCAGAGCGGGAAGAGGGAGAGGACAGACGTGTTAGCAGAAAGGATGATTCTCATTAAGCCGAGCTGAGAAGCATCATGAATGATGAATGGGCTGCCGAAAGGCTTCTTTTCATCAGGCCTGTCAGATGACTGCTGAGGTTCCTCAAGAGGTCACTGTGAAAGTCGGTATCAATCTGAAGAAATTCACTGCCTTTCAGCTCTCAAACACATCCTGGATCTGGTGAAGATCTCAGCTGATAAGCAAAGTCTTGTAGGTTCAAGAACGATCAATGAATTATTCATATTGTGTGCTTCAGAGAGACGTGTACGGGTGTCGCTGTAATATCTGTTTTACACACAGCTGTCACCTGAATGACTGATGAGTCTTATGAGAATACAATCAGTAATCAAGCCGTAAAAAATGGGAAAATAAATTAAATAAGTCGCTTACACTCATCGAAGCGGTATAAATTTAATCAGAAATACAAAAACAGTAATATTGTGCATTAAAAAACAACAACAACAACAAACATTTTTGTACAATAAAATTAGCTGATTTGATGTTCAATATATTTCTTATTATCAGTGTTGAAAAAAAACTGCTTTATTATTTTGTTGAAACTTTTGGTAAGTTTATTTTATTAATTTTTCCCAACAAGGATGCAGTTAATAAAAAAACTACAGTACATTTAGGTCGGTAATAGGCTAATGTCACAAAACATAATTTTTTAATAAAACTGTTCATAATATTTTATATCACAGAATCATGCGTGGATAAAAAGGACAGTTTATATATAAGCAGCATAAAAGCAAAACAAAAAACATAATAAATTATTGCTTATGATCATTAAAAATTGCTACCATATATTTGATCATAACTGAGCAGCAAAACATAATACGAGAATGATTTCTGAAGGATCATGTGACACTGAAGAATGGAGTAATGCATCACATGAATATCAAAATATGATAAATAGTAATTTATTTTTT
>JAUYWG010000011.1:379242-402094 GCA_034779775.1 Enteromius afrohamiltoni
GTATGTAGAAAAGAAGAATGTAAATGGTAATGCACACTCTCTTCAGGTATATATTATATTCTTGGTTAGATCTTAGAAAGTCTATGCAATTTTGGAGAGATCTTGTTTAACATAACTTTCTCAAAGTCTCCCGACCTATAACATCAATATACAAGACCAGCTTCACAATGTTAATATATTATTTGCAAATACAGCCCTGTTATCATAAACTACATTTCACCATTAAACATGTCCCAACTTATAGAGGAGCTCTTAATTTAGAACAAGTATTTCTGTAAGAAATGTTTCTCATGACTTACCAGAGTTGACAACTGACTGCTTTGCTGATTGTATCTTAAGAGTGTGAAACAAGGTCTGGTCTGAGCGAAGCGACCGCTCAGTAGTTGTGTCAAAGCAAGTTTCCTCCGTCTGAGTCATAGTGACGCACAGGGAACACGTCTTACCAAATTCTGGGGTATTTTCAAGTTTTTCTTTATGTCACCCTGTTTTAACAAGTTTGGTTTCTTTCAGTAATACACAATATAGAATGCAATAAGGTTTAGGTGTAAGGAAGTGCTGTTGCTGAACAGCAACACTGTTCAACAAACTGGTTGCATGCAAATATGCAAGTTGGCATTAACTCAAAACCGTTTTAAAGTATGTCCTAATGATGAGAGTCATCTGTTTTAGTCCAACTATTATTTCTAAGCAACCAATGTGAAGCCAAACTCTTCAAGAGAATAAAAAAGAACTCTGCTTCCATCCAAAAAGCAACACTTTGCTGAATAGCAGGTTTACAAGTGCTATTTTTAGACATTATAAGTGCATTTTATAAAAGTTATAAAATATGTTGTTATGATTTACCAGAGTTGACTAGTTTTCTAAGAAAATTTAGCTGAAATGTAGAGTTCCTGTCTGACTCCTCAGTGCTGTCCTCTTAGCAAGCTTATTTTGCCCATGCATGTCGTAATGACATAAAAATGAAAAGAGAAGTTGCAGCCAATACTAATGCTTCTTTCTTTCTGAAACTTCTGAAATGTCTGCTAAGATAACATTATTGCTGTTTGGTGCATAAGCAACAATTCTGCACTAACAGTGGTTACACAAACTGGCAAGAAAGAAATAAAAAAAAAATACAGGCTCTTTAACTGGAATAACAAAACGGCTGTATCAACACATGATGTTTCATCATGTTTATTGTGATATAAACAGGAAATATTTTTATTCGTTACATGAACACCCCCACATTCATAGCATTCGTTGAGCCAATGTTGTTTTGTTGCATGCTCAAACTGAGATGTGCTTCAGTCTTTTCACTTTTTATACTGTCACAATGTATGACTGTGGTTACAGATACACTTTTTTATGTAGAAATGAGAAATAATTACTTTAAGACCACAATCTCTCATTCTTTTGTGTGTGCGCACATTTGCATTGGACTCTGTTCCCCACTAATCAGTGATTTGACTTTTTTATTACGCAGCAGAGAAAAGCAAACATGAGAGATATAACAATGGTGCCATGGCACCTTTTGTATGTCCTGGAGGAAACGTCTTCCTTTGCATGAACTAGAGCTATTATTTATAGCGATGTGCTTGACTTCCTCTTATTTTACAGTGGGTTAAAGCCTCTTGTGTCATTAGCCCAGCTCACAGAATTGTTTATCTTGACTTTCTATGGTAAACAGAAAATGGATGTGACATATAGCAGAGAACAAATTTTAATTGCTAATGTATCATTGTCATATTCTGTATAATGAGTGTTTTGGTCAGCTGCATTATGTGATATTTACCTGAAATATCAGCTTATATCAATGGCTCCAGTTTAAAACACGGTGAGCTGGTCTACTGTCTGCATAGCTGCGGTTTAAAGCATTATCGCTGAATTAAAGCAAGCAGAGTGTTTAGTGTGAAACTTTTTCAATAACATTTTGGCAAGTTGCAAACTGTTTATTATATGCATTTATATGTTTATTTTAAGATGCATATATATATGCATAATATGCATGTTTATAATTGACATTTCTCTCGCTTTGTTGCATTCTGGGATTGCATTGGGACGTAGGCTAACAGATTTTGGAATGCAAAACTTCAATTAATTCTCGTAAATTTGTTAAGAGAAATGTTGGGGATTTCTGAGATGGCTTTAGGTTGACCTCAATCTTTATTTTGACTGTGTATGCCAAAGTTATATGGTTTTAATAACTACTACATCTGCTTAAAGTTACAAAACCTCTTTTCCATTTCACATCCAGAACTTCTGCTGGATGAGGCCTATCTCCGTTTTTCCAGAAAGCCTCATGCCAGTCTATCTGTTTACATCTCTTGATCCCAGTATACCTAGGGTCCCCGCCCTTTAGACTCTTTATTTCTGTACAGACCGAGTGGGGATGTCACTGATAGCGTTGGCTTAATATTTAGCCATTGTGCTCTCAGGACTAGAGAACTTAGGCGTTAACAGGAAATGGTACAGATTTAGAAGCTGCTCTGCACTGTTGAGTTGGACAAACTGGAGATGGAGTCCAGAACATTACTGATGAGAAGGCAGGGCCCTAAGAGTGATGGTGAGTTTTAGGTGGTTTATTGTTTGGAGTAAACAACAAATTGTAGTATAGTGGAAATCATGCATGCATGGCTGATATCTGAATGGATGATAGCGCTTCTCTTGTAATGATTTCTAATGGCGGAGCAAGAATGGCTTCCGATACAAGACATCCAAACAAGAAATTAGACACATTTCATTACGATTGGAGCTGTCTAGAAAAATCAAGTAGTTGGAAGTAAAATACCACTGGATAGCCTAAGGCTCTATTCACACCAAATGTGAAATGGAAATTCAACACATATCACAAGAAAACTATTCAGAAAGATGGAAACAGGGTATGAAATCCAGATACTCCTATACAATCAGTGGCAACTTATTAAAAAACACATTTTTCTTGGATGCAACAGATGATAGATAAACTGTTTATCTTAGCACTGACTTACATTTACATTTAGCAGATGCTTTTATCCAAAGAGACTTACAAAAGAGTAACAAATGATTCATCAGTTATCCAACAACTCAATGGCATAACCCCTAAAATACATACTTCTGTAAGACTATTAGGAGATGGCCATAATGTTTTTGCGTACAATTTAAAAGTAAGAAGTATTACTTCTATTTTACAATTTATATTATATTATGTATATTTTTCTGTATTATTTTTAAGTATTATTCAGTATAATTGCTGATGTGTGCCACGTTTGAATCTATTGTTTCTACTATATGCAACAAACAGTAAAATTCAGTATTTACAATTTTCCGTCTTCATTTTCACAAAGTATCAACAGCTCAGCATCAAGGGGCATTACCTCTCGCAGAAACAGAAGTAAATGGCTTAATTCACTTACTTACAGCATGGCATGGGTTTTGTTATTCGAGATGGCAAGTCAACTTAAATACAGCATTTACTTGCTTTGGTTGATCTGTTTCTATGATTTCATAAGAGTTTGGGGGCTTTTTTCAGTGGGTCAAAAAAGTCCAAGGGGTAAATCAATTAAAACCAGCTAAAGATTTGTATTATTTTTTTTTGGTTGAACCGATAACATAACGTCAGAAGGCATGCTGACACATAAACTGCTCGTTTGAAGTACTCTCATGCGTCACGCTCTGAATGAAAGCTGAAAGATCTTTAATTTCCTTTCATGTGTGATTTCGATGAGTAGAAGTGCCTGTAACTCAGTGACCTATTTTTGTGCATCTTATCTCACGCATTATCTGTACTACGGTTCAACTACAAGTTTACTTCATATCAAAAAGGCTATCCTCTGTACACGTTTACCACAACTACAGTGAACACTGCTGGGGATCCATGTATTCAATATATCCAGGGACGATTTTTTAAAGAAATAGCATTAAAAACAACTTTTGAAAACAAAAGTACATCAAGGTAATTTTTTTCATTTGTAAGATTATAGAAGTAAATGCAAGCAAATATAATTTGATGTCTTCTTACCAAAAAAGGCATAAAGGCAGTTCAAAGGCAGTAACGGTAATTAACCAAGGAAGCTGTGAGTAGCTAAATATTTAAAATATGATAAATAAATTGGCTCATAAACTCATTAGAATGTCACTAAACTAAACATAATATAGAAATGTATGGTATAAATAAGCATTAGGTATACTAGTTTAAATTAGACTGAAATCTTTGGAATTGGAGCAGTGCATTCTGGGATTTTCTTCACTGCAAATATACAGTATAAATGCAGTATAAATGCTTTATAATATGGCCAAAAGGGGTGGAAGAAAATAGAACTGATAAAAAAAATTCAGAATCGATTCTGAGCCTAGCTAGAGACAACAATATTGTACTTGTTGAACAAAGACAAACAAAACTATGTTTTCCAGGGGCAGGGTTTTTCTCTTTTTCTCAGCAGTGTTGCTCTTTATTTATTACTGATGATGTCATAGCAGTGGAGGGTCCAAAAGCAGACATCTGTCAGTAAATAAATGTGGTGTGTCAAATTTCTACAGCATTCCAAATGGGTCACAAATTATATCTTTGTAGAGCATTTGGAAAGAAAAAAAACTGCAATACTGGCAGATTCAACCACACATTGTCAAGCTAAGCTTTTCTTATTGCCCATATCCTGTACAATAAAATCACGAATGCCCTTTCATTCTGCTTCAACCATGAGACATTAATCAAATTGCTGTACTTGTAAAAGTTAAATAATAGAATAATAATCAAATTAACTAATTAATTAAATATGAAAGATCATTTCAGCCATGTGATAAAAATAAGTAAATGAATACATAAAAAGGTAATTGAGATTTTATTTCACAATTGTTACTTTTTTCTTACTAAACTCACAATTCAAAAGTCAGTATTGAAATACATGAGCTAAAAGTTTGTTTCTCTCAATTCTAAACTGGTAACATTAAATTGCAAGTCCTTTTTTTTCTTCAGAACTAGACATGCTAACTCGCAAATGTGAGTTTATATCTCACAATTTTCAGAAAAGACGACCTGATCTAATCTAATCTACTTTATGAGGTGGCTATCTCCACTTGTAAAAATGTGTATGATTTATTTGTAAATGGTATGTTTTTTACATGTTCCCCAATTTGTATGAATGCCCTACCCCTAATTTGGTCGTGAGAGAGCATTGGAAAAAGATTGCGGGATATAAATTAGGTCATTATTATATTATATTAGGTCATTCGTACAAATTCATACGAATTGGCAACTCGTAAAATACGTATGATTTAGAAGAAATCGCATGAATGAGTGAGGTTGTACGAATTTGTACGAAATATCAGGTTGTCTAGGCATTAGAGAGCCTAATGAGGTGTGCTAAAAGTCAGTTTATTAATTGCATTCTTCTTCCCTGTCTCTACATTGGTTCTCCATCTCTCACGCTCACTCTGCAGGTATCTCTCCCTTCTTTCAGGATCAGCTTTAAGGCATTCCCGATACTTCCTTTGCCTTTCTGCTGCTGTTGTTGGTGCCATCTTACTCGCATTCTTAACATAGAACATAAAACACATTCAGCATGCATGCAGAATAAGAATGTTGATTGAATATAATAATAATTCATTTAAATAATTGAATAACTTAACAACCAAAGTATTCAAATCTAAACCCTGTTACAATCAAAAACATAACGGGGTTGAGATTTTTGCACAAAATGGCCACTCAATGTAGTGAATACCAGTCAGAGAGCACATGGCATGCATGAAATTCAAAATCACCACATATTCATGAAATAACAAAAACTTTTTCATAAGTAATAGTTTTCAATCTTTTTTTCATGTTACGGTGTTGAGTCATTGAGTTTGGCGACCACAATATCACAAGATAAATGACTAAAATAAAGGAAAAAATAGGAGCAACTTGCCTGTCTCTGTGGTCCTGTTGTCCAAAAGACTTTGGTGATGTCACTTCCTGATGTATATGGAATTCTGGATCACACCATGGTTTTTATGGGGGTGGAATCATTTGTGTAACGGGGTTGAGGGGTTACTTAGGGACAGAAATAATTGTGATTTTAATGAATAATTAATTAAATTAGAAAAAAATTAACATTACCAGCAAAAGAGCACAGATAGATGTTTAGGTTGATATAAAAATTTATTGACTTTTTAAATAGTTTTATTTGGTATTTTCAAAGTAAACTTCCATCAAGGCCATGAGGGACATGACACAATAGGTGGTATTATTTCTCATAAAATCATAAAAATTTGTTCAGTTTTTTACACTGCATTTTTACATTGCATTTCAACATATATGGAAAGCTGTTTAAATATAAAGTTTGGTGACCCAATAGATGAAATACACCCTAAGAGGTGAGAGGGACTCAAATTATGCCATGATTTGAATACTGCTACTTTTGAATGTTGTCATCACATATACAGCTTCATATGCATTTCAGTAGGTTTACTCTGTAAAAAAGCACTGGTTCGAATTGATTTCTGAAGTGTTTCACTAATATGACTTTAACATCCAGATAAAGTAACACATTGTCTTTCCATTGCTGTCTGGATTGTTTTCTCATCCTCCAAACCTTTATCACATCAAACATTTACTTGTTAGTTAATCATATAAAGTATAATCAACAAAGGCAAGTATGTACACTTGTGCTAACAAAACCTTCTGTTGTTCCAGACACTGACGTCCCTGGGCCAATCACACCCACACCCCTCTCGCCTCTCGCTCGACTGTACATTTACGCCCTGCATGGCTGCCTCTGTGAGGTGGCGTTCACTGCAGCCTGGGATTGGTATTACACCCGTGACCATAGACTCGCAGGCCACACAAGCCTATGGGCACTTCTTATTTACAGCTCTGCCATTTTCTTCATGGAGGGCCTAAGAGCGAGGCTGCAGCAGAAACACTGCCCCCTACCAGTCAGGCTGACTGTCTACACTCTCTTCATCTATCTGTGGGAGTTCAGCTGGGGATTTCTGCTCCGGCTGTTCGGGGCCTGTCCTTGGGACTATTCAGAATTCAGGTATAACTTCATAGGGCTGGTGACACTCGAATATGCCGTTCCATGGGCGTTGGCGGCACTTATAGCAGAAAAACAAGTTATCAGGAACACTTTGAAGATACGGCTAGATAAATAGTCACTATAAACTTACTTGCGCATGTGAACTTTGATCATTAATCACTTACCCCAAAATAGTTCCAAACCTGTAAAATCTTTGTAATCGTAATTAGCTTAACGTAACATTATGGTTGAACCACTGATGGCAGATGGACTATTGTGCTGATGTCTTTCATACCTTTCTAGGACTTGACAGTGTTTATTACTTAGCAGTCAACTGTACAGTCACAAGCCTCCTGGTTTTCATCCAAAATCTCTTAAATATTTAAATGAAGCTTTTACGAGTTTGGAACGAGGAGGGAATACATGATTAATGCAACACAGTCTCACGAGCAATTCGTACATATTCGTACGAGGTGCCAAATTTGTGCCAATTCGTACTAATTCGTACGACCTCACTTGTACGATTTGTCTAAAACCACATGATGGGTAGGTTTAGGGGCGGGGTTATGTTTAGGTCATTCGTACAAATTCATACGAATTGGCGTCTCGTAAAATATGTACGATTAAGAATAAATCGTATGAATTTGTACGGATGAGGTCGTACAAATTCGAACGAATTAGCCACCTCGTAAAATATGTACGAATTGCCGTGAGATCAGGTTGGATTAATGACAACATTTTCATTTTGGGGTGGAGTAACCCCAAGTAAGTATGCCTGATAAATGCTACAATGATAATAAAACAGGTTTCAGAAATAAAAAACACATTACTTTTCTTCATAGAAAAAATGTATTATTAATGCTTATTAACTTATTCATTTTTGAAGACAGACTCACAGTGAGCTACAAGGTTGTTAATCAGTGGTGCATTCTTTTATTGAAGCCATCAGTCCTCATTTATTTATTTGTTTGTTTGCGTGTTTTAATATTCATATTTGAATGCAAATGTCTTGGCAAAAACTACTTTAGAATAGACAGAATACAGAATAGACGTTCTTACCATAATAGTTATATTTATCTGTTGTTTTTCATTTAATTATGTAATTTGCAATGCATCATGCGTTTGTCTCTCTTGTGATGCGATTCACCTTGTAGCTGGTTGCTTTGGCTTGCAACTGTTTTAGATGTTTTAAACATCCCTACGGGAAAAATGAATGGGAAATTTATTTTCAAAACCAAGGCTGATGAAAAAGTAAACAGCACCGTTGCCCTGTTCTGCAAAAGTGAAGATAAAACTCAGTCTGAATGTCAGGAAATCATTTCGGTAGATCTCACATAACAATAACAGAAAAACATAACCGGCACTACAGGCAAGAATGGTTGGCGCAGTACCAAAATTCTGGCTTTTGTATAAAAGCAATGTTACCTTAGGCAGCAAATTACCAGCCGTGCACAAGTGTTGGAAAAAAACTGTCAGGTCTACAGGTTCACATTTTCCGATTGCTGTCTTTGTTATGCCATGTTTCACTTCTACAGCCCTGCTTTTCAATGAATTGAGGGCAGTGAACCACATCTCATATGTTTACCTCCATTTCTATCACAATGCGGCCAAGTGTACTGGATAGCTGCCAAATGTACTAGCTTTAACCACACATTACCTAACACTACCTTAGCCCTTATACTTAAACTGCTGAGTAGCAGCACATTTTTGTCAGGTACCAAAATTAGACAGCACCATAGAGTACCAACACCGTAGCCAGACAATTATGTATTACAGTTTTATGAAATTAATTTAAGATTGATGGAGTACGAAATATATCATGCATTAGATATTTAAAGAAACTAAATTAAATCAAACAATAAATCATGATGAGGACTTACAATTATGTTAATTGTATTTAAAAATCTATATTAAATAGAGCTTTTTATTGACTAGGGCTTTGTCATATACAGAGTGTTTAAAGAGATTAAAAAGCTTAATTGCTTTATTATTTAAGGCCTAAAACAAGGAACACATGTTTTGTCTAATAATGTGTGAATATTGTGAGTATTGTAAACATGATGGTACATAATAAAAACTGCATTTGAATGTCGTTGATTGTCCTTTGGTCCGAAAGAGTTTCAGTAGGGTCTCTTCCGTTCTGGGTCTTGGGCAACATACAAAGCAACACAATCTTGTGATCGTTTCCACTGATATCTAAAGAAGGCCACACACAAACACAGTGGTGTTAACTAAAAATACTGTAATTCACACACACTTCTCAATTGTTTTTCTGTCACTGAGATTTCTCATCCCTCACAAACAGTTATTAGACTATGCACATATGAACCGCACACTCACTCTGTCTCTCCAAAAACAAGAAGACAATCCCCTATAGACAAATTATACTCCTTGCCATTCATGACGATGCTGGAGGACCCCTCCTAAATAAAATACAACAAAAAGTAGGAAAAGCAGAGTTTAAGAATCAACATGAAGGACAGAGGGAAAGTTAAAATGATTACTGGATGGGATACTGTGTTACCAGTTGCCAGATCCATCCATCAGTTTTTCTCCTAGATGTCCCAGACGTCCCAGGACCAAAGAGAAACGTCTAATAGGCAGAAAGTTTAAGTCAGCAAGTGCATTATTGCCAAAGCTGCATCCATCAAAACATAGCACAACTGTAAATCAGTAGCTTGCTTTCTTGCTACTTTTGCATGAGTTAAACAAAATGTTTAAAGGACACAAATGTATGAAACCTAGTTAGAAAGTACTAGGGTTTAAGTTGCAGAAGTTCTGTTTCTTGTTCTTTTAGTGGTTGAGTCCATTTGACAGACAGGCTCGGTCTCCCTCCACTTTATACATACGTCAGTACTTTGCTGATGAGAAACTGCTCACAGTCAGACCTCTGATTAATGACCAGGATCTCATCTGACTGACTCCTGGAGGAAGTAGTACTGATTGGTTTAACTAGGCTTCTTCTCCTCACCTCAGTCTCAAACTGTGCTCCGAACATATCCACCGGCTGACCACTGGCCAGGGCAGGCTTCTGCTTTTCCACCCACTCTCTGAAGCAGAACGGTGCCATCACCTCCACTGCATTGAGTGGGTATGGGGTTGGCTTGATGGGTTCAGCTGCAAAAATGAAACAGTTACTGAATGAACAGAATGATTGAATATATAAAAAAAGTAATCATTAAAAGTGTTCAATTTGGGTGAACTGCATGTGTCTTTAAAGTATCATGTGAGTGAGGCCTGATACTAACATTCCTTATTATTACATAAAATCAGCTATAGAGAAGAACAAACCCTTTACCCCTTAAAACCCCTGAACAACAGCACTATACAGTAATGGCATGCTAAATATATGGGTATTTCACCTTGTTTCATCATGCAACAGTAAAGTGAAATATTGCATTTACCTGGATCAGGCTTTCCTGTTTTATTCTGTTTGGAATCCATAAACCTGACATATACAAATGTAGCTCGTTATTTATATGCACATGCATATGGGCATAAAACTGAGAAGACAGAGATACTTTAGGGCTTATGTGGATTTTAATGCATAATTATAGTGACTGCATCTAATATATATATGTATATATATACATTAGAGTTTGTTTTACACATTTTGAGTTCATTATAAGGTATTATCTTCAGGCACACCCCTATAAAGGTGCGTATTTGCTATATTTAAGCTACAAAGGCAAGGTTTTATCCAAATGCAGATGTATATATGTATATAAGATATCAGGCCATGTGACACTCAAGTATACTACTATGTACTATGTACTTGCATAAAAAAATAAGTACTTTGCTGCTACTGAGGTGGGATATGGGTAAGGTTAGGGACTCGTTTAGTGGTATGGGTAGGTTTAAGGGTGGGTTAAAGTGTAAGGGATGGGTCAACAGTGTAATTTACAGAAATTAATTGCATGTCTATTTACATCTAGGTATTTCTATAAATAAAAGCACAATGTTAGAACATGTATGTACACAATAAGTGCATTGTACCAAATGATTAATTTCAATGTAGTACACAGTTAAGACCCCCTTATCTAAATTGGGACCCACTTTTAAATTTAAATTAAAAAGCAATAAAATAGTTGCAAGGATAATTAACAATATGATGTTTTTACTGTATCTTTGATTAAACATAAACATAGATTTGAGTCAATCTTAACAGAATGTTTGGGTTGAAAGCAACTAATACTTACTCTTTGATGACGGGAACAAGTTGGGTTCCCAGGTTCTCACAGTAGAACCAACGTTCAAACAAGACATCTGTACTATTATCCACAAAGTACCTAGCAAAAAATAAATTAAACATCTTTTGTCACTATCAAACTTTTATATTTTATTCCACAATTCAGTAGCATCTTTAGTAGCATGGGTAAATGTACAGTAACATCAACAGGCAAGTCTTGAGGTCACAAATAATTGATCCCAGTGCGTGCTGGAGTTGACTTGGAGAGTATGGTTAGGGGGAAGGCAGACACAATGTAGGATGGATGTGTCTAGGAGAAGTATCCCATGGTACCTGAGGCCATCTGTCTCTGAGCGAAGCCTCCTCCTCTCCACCACCAGCCCTACTGTGTTTGCGTATCTCTGAGGAGAATGGGGAATCCGCGCTGGAAGCAGGAACATCTGAGAATAGCAGCGACTTATAAAAATAACTTGACATGAATACAGCCTATCACACACATCCAGATGATTCTCACCTCTCCTTCTCGAATGCGTATGTCTTTATGCTTGCCATTTTCTATCACTTTCAAAACCATGTCGCCCTTCACCTGGTAAAAGAGCTGTGACACAAAAGCAAATAAAACAGGAAGTCAGCAAGAGGAATATTAGTGTTCTGTGAACTGGATGACACATCTCATAACTTTTGCTTGTTTGTCTTTGAAACCATCAGCCTTGTAACTGTGACCTGTACTACCAACGTAGTGCTGTTGTGATTTCATTTAAAACCTTGGAATGAAACTTCATGGCAGATGGGGCGTGAGTGCTTTTTTCTCCCAGAGAAAATCTATATCGTTCAGTAAACTGATTTAACAGTTTTACTGTTAAACCTTCACAAAGCATAAATTATCCTCAATAAAAAGGCTTATGTAAGAAATCGTGCCAAAAAAGTAAACTTTCATCACATGTGGAATATCTAGATCAAATATAGCCAGGTAGGACTCGCATGGTTTACACTGACCTCTAGTGACAAATATTAAAATAATAACCAACGAACAGTCCTGACTGGCTCACTAAACTAATCTAGGTCATTTTTAAGGTGCTCAGCAAGAGTTAATTCTAATATGCCGTCATATGATTTGGAAATGTGCCACTGTAAAGGTGCAGAATAATTTTTTTTTTTTACGGAAATAGGTTTCATTTACACATTTCAATTTATTCATTTAGCAGACGCTTTTATCCAAAGTGACTTACAAATGCAACGAATCCTAGGAGACATGAGAGATGCTGCAGTTTAAAATTGCTCACAGAAGTACAGAGCAGATGAGATTAAATGAAGTGGACAATAATAACAAAAAGAAAAGAGAGAAAAAATTAACAGCAGTTAAATTTCCAGTCCAAAAGCTCCCCAATTATGGGTTATAAAAGGTTCATACTTTAGTTTTGGGAGTCCCAAACAACAGATTGACCTTGACTGGTCGCTTTTATTTAAAGCAATGTGAGTTAGTGGCAAAGAATGAATTTGCTTTTTTATTCAGACCAAGGCGAAGATCAAGTTTCCCTAGGTCTGCGTGCGCAACAAGTGGATTGGTAATATGCTAATATTTCATATTGACGTCAACATGAATTGGCTTGGGGCTTTTTTTAAAAAGAACTTGTTTCAGCGATTCGGAATCAACTCTTTCTTTTGAGAGACAATTACACGCGGCACTTTAAAGTAATACATTATGATTTTCTTTAATTTAAATAAATAAATAAATAAAACTAGCCAAATAGAAACACTTTCAGTTTGTAAATCATTATGACACTGGATTGGCTGATATGTCATGGAAGGGCGGGGCTTTGGAGTAATTAAGTATGGGTAAAGTTACCAAAGTGCTAAAAGTTAATTTTACCTTTAATCACCGAAATATTACACACAGTGATATCATAATCAGCGTCATAATGTTAGGCCACGTATTTGCTTTTTCCATTACTTTTATTGGTGGCATTATCTCTCCAGTTGCCAAGCTTGCTGTTCTTGGCAAACAAGCATCAAAGTCTATACCACTTGTCATTAGTGTTGTAAAGCTATTCCAAAACTTTAACTTTAACTAAAACACACTCTCAGAAATAACAGGGAATTGCATCATCACAAAGACTTTGTCCCCATTAAAAAATGTTAAGTGTATTTGGAAACTATTGCAGTATTGTACTGCGATGGAAGCTTTTTGGTTTGTGGTGCAAATGCCAAACAATGATTAACGAATGAGAGCTTCAAAGCAGGTGCAGAAAGTCACGTTGTCAATATCAGATCATCTTTAATCATTAGTTATGTGCTCTTGTCCTTCTACTCTTCTTTTCCTGGAGAATCTAATCCCCTTAAAGCACTAACCTTTTGTGAAGATCATGGCTAATTCCCTTCTTATCACCTGCTCTGATTCCCAGAATACAGTGCATTTTCTCAAAATAAAAAAGCAAGTCAGCTATTCTTAAATGAACATGTCATGTTAATTTGTACTATTATCTGATATATTGCATGAATAGCACCTCACCTCTTCTCCCTCCTCAATGTGATAATCCTTCCTTACATTTGGGCCACCAACATACATAATATTCAGCTGATAAAAAAACCTAAAACACAATAGACAAAGCTTATGTTGTGCATATATAAAGCATGTTTTTGTTTGTTTATGAAAGATCATTTTAACTCACTTACATTAATTTGTTGCATACAGGTGGTAGAAAGGAACTCTCATTTTCAGCGATCCACTTGTCAATGTTGACATGAAGAGACTGGTTGGTCATTTTCCTTTTATTTCAGAATACACCAAGAGTCTTGCAATAATCTGTAGGCAACAACTTTTTTTTCAGCAGTGCTTTATTCAATGAGAGAATTCGTGACAAACTACCTCAGATTTATTGAAAAATGGGGGCGGTGCTTATACATACGGTGTGTGACCGTGAGGTTAAAATCCATGTTTACTCAGCAGTAACCTATCAGTGCTGACACCACAGCATAAACCTGCTTTTCAATATAGAGAGCATTGATTTACAGGGTTTTGTGTGGAATAAATTCAGCATTTGCATGTAAATGGCGTTTTGGTCCAGCAGCTTCATGACCCGCTTCACCAGTCTATCTTAAGTGAAACTCTTTATTATGTATATAAATGCAAACACATGCATACATTTAAGGAAATATGTTATGTTTATAACATATTATGTTATGTTTTAATATGAAATATCAAAAATGTATGCAATATGTGTGTATTTATATATGCATAACAAATATGCACAGTAGACAATATACATACATATATAATGTAAAAAAAAGTTTTATTTTGAATGCAGTTAATCATTTCATAGTACTATTTAACAATAAAAGTCATTTTTGTTCCAAAAATGTTGTCACATAAAAGCTATATTTAGTGACCCGATAATGAATGAATGGCTAAATATGTGAAATTGTAGATGCTCTTGAAGAAAGAAGGCAGATTTTTTTGTGCTGTTTGATTGGACAATCAGAGCATAAAAAAAATCATATTTGATGGCTGGATATTTTTGAGAATGTTAGCAAATAATTGAATCTATAAATGGCTGCAGCACGGTGTTTGGATGATGCAGTATCACAACTGCTGCACTATTTCATCCCGTAGCTCCTCTCGGTGGAATGTAATGAGCTGTTTAGAACTATTTGCTTACTATCAAAATATAATGAAAAAACAAATATAAAACAGTGGCTCATAAACCAGAAGAAAAAGTGAAAGTGAAACTGTCTCTCTCAGTAACCTTACACATAACCTCTTGTACACAGAAACTGCTGTGATGTTCAGATTCTTACTCTATTAATATCAATACCAGTTCCACATATGGCTTATTAATGCTTAAACACAACTAATTATTCAGAAATGTTAAGTTTTTCTGTTCCTGGTAAGACGTGATGTTTTCATAATTTGCATCCTATTCAGTGAATTTCAAATAAAATCCATCATTTTAATCATAAGCATAAGAAATATATTGTTTTCAAGTATTGTCAAAATTATATATCTGAAATGTTTTAAAAACTTACCGGACTGAATGTTAGGTTTTTAGTGCTGGAGACAAATAGGAAGTGTTACATTCAGATACTTCCTCATTTATCACTAATCATTTGCAGAGAATACTGTACGTAATATTTGTTAGTCATCCTACATCAAACTGAACATTTGACTTGCTAGAAGACAAAGCGTTTAAGAAAACTTATCTGATCTTAGATTAAATTTTTCATGCTGATAAGAGAGTATGTCAGTCAGTCAAAACCAGTCAGGAACTTTAATACCAACCTCAAGGACAAAACCTGAAGAACTACAGCTGCCGTCACCAAGAAAGTACTGTTTTTTATCAACAACCGCCTACGTCCGATTTTATCCATGTATCCATTTGGCAGAGACCATCAGTTACAGAGAACTATGGCAGAAAACAAAGCTGCCGGCAGAGGATGAAATCAAGAAATGGTGTTAGAGATGGATAGGGTGTACCTTACGTAATCACCAGGCAAGCTCTAACATGGAACCCACAGGGCAAGCGGAAAAGAGGCAGACCAAGAAACGCATGGCACCAAGAACTGGATCAGATATAAAGAGCACAGGAATAGCCCAGTTGTCTTGTGGTTGTAGTTTAGACAGATACTGTATATGAACACATATTTGCTGGCCTTGTCACCATGACTTTTCTGTAAATTGAAAGGATAACCACTTCTCCTTTTACCCCATCTTCCCTGGGAGCTTCCCTGGGATCTCTATGTCATGACATTATACTTTTCACATTGGCCCAGTTTATGCAGATGCATTACTTTATCTTAGTGCTCCAAATGTTTACAGGATTATTAAGGTCCATAAAACCTGAGAATCCGCAAATATGGAAAGTAAGAAATATAGAGAGGCTGGTAACACACAAATAGAAATGTATTCATTTTAGAAAAATTGAGGAAGCAGCCAGTTAAAACGGGAAGAGAGCATAAAAAGCCCAATAATAAATATGTATGCCTATTAAATGGGACTTTTATTCAGAGCTCAGAACAATAGCTGCCGTTTCAGAATGCAAGGTGTCTGGTGGAAGAGAAGAAGTGACAAAGGGAGTGTGCATCAGTACACATCGAAGAGTCAAAACTGGAAGGCATCCTGAAATATAGCTTAAACTGAAATGAACCCACATCCTACCGGAGTTATTTCTGTTGTCATGTTATTTCATCACTGCAGCTTATTTGCAATGCACCATCACCCTGGCAGCACCTCTAACCCATCATTTGCTTGCTGCATCTTTCAATTTTATATATACAAGACTTTATTGTAGAAGTAGAATATAACAAGATTGTGCTTTTAACTGTAAATCTAATCTTTTAAATTTATTTAAAAATATTCATTTTTAAAGTGGCTAACATGATTGTCTAGTGAACTCTTTCTCCTGGGAAATGGTGATGTTTTATTATTGTAGATATGTGGATCTGGACCAAGTGATTTGTTTGATAAACCAATGCAATTATAAGAGTTTAGCAATCCCAAAAGACCTTTCTCAGACAAACAATGAGTGAGACTTTGATTCATATAATGTAGCATATTTTTAGGTTTGACAGATTACATGGTTGTATAAAATCTAATTTGAATGTGACCCGATGAGCAGTGCATATAAAATACCTTATATGACACTTTACTGTGGCTAAACCTAGTTTGTCTTTTTTTTTAGCATGCAAAATTACAATATTGCCCTAGATTACTCCCTCTTAGTTGCAGTTTTGGTTTAAAACACAGTTAAGAAGCATTTCACTTGAAGAAAATTAGCTATAGATGGAGCTATAGAGGCTACGAATTTCTGTCTGTTTACGACCTACTAAACGAAACGTAAGTGAATTGAAAGGGCTACAACAGATTATGAGTTAACCAAATAATACGTATGTAAGGAAATTTGAATTTGTAATTGCTGGGACAGGGTAACAAAGGTGCACCATAAAAACCCATGGTTCAGTATTAGGGTCGTAACACATTTTTGTCACTGAGACATAAACATAGCCTATGAATTACAAATGTGAAATTGAAGAAATGAAGCTAGTTTCATATTATAATGATGCTTTGGAAGAACAATCTCGTGTTGTTGACAGTCTGTCGTTACGTTAGCTCTGTTGCTAACTAACAGCAATATGCACAGAGCACGTGCTGCAACATTACTATCATTCAAAACATCGTATTTAATGCTTAATGCTATACTAAAGTAGTGCAACGTATTTACACCACCTACTAAATCGATGAAGCGTAGTACTTCTTTTGCATGTTTTTATTAACTTAACACAGCAAGCTAAAACACGTGAGACATTAAACAACTGTCTGTAGGAAAAACGAAACGTTCAGTGGTAACACCTGAATATAACTTTCGTTGGTCAATCAATAAAAACTCAAGTCGCAGTGAGAAAAAAAATAATTTTTTTCATTGTTTTTCAAAAAGAAACATCTGAAATGTAGTAGTGAATGGATAACAGAGCATGAAGTCATATATGCAATTACAGCCAATGTGAGCGAAGCTCCAGTGGCGCAATCGGTTAGCGCGCGGTACTTATACAGCAGTACATTGCAGAGCCATGCCGAGGTTGTGAGTTCGAGCCTCACCTGGAGCAGTGTTTTTGTGTTATTGCAACGCAATTGTGTAAATGCCACTGTGTGTTATTGGAGTTGGAATAAAAGCACGTAAAATGAATTATTAGTGTGTAATAGGGAGTTTGATGATGATAGGGCAATAATAAAAAATAATGACTTAATAGTCGTACTCACACCGTTACTTGTGTATTTATTTTTAAGCTAATAATTTCTAAATAAGAGTAATTTGTAACACTATGTTCTGCAATTTGTAATTTTATTTGCTAATGTCTTTGTATGTTTTATATTAGCTTGTTTTCTGATTTCAGGGTTTCAAGTGAGTTAATTGTAGTACCTCCTTCTAACAGCAGGCAGCAGTCAAAGATAATCTAAAAGGCTTGTACACGTCTTTTTAATGAACACGTAGCACTTACTAAAGCCGGCCAGTCGATCGCAGTGTTGTTCATGAATTTTGTGAAATTTCTCTTGCTCCCTCCGTTCATTTAATACGTTTCCCTTATGTTTACCTTTCTTGGATGTAAAAAAAAAAACATTTCATCTTGGAAATTCACTGTTTCACTGACCACATTATTTTACATTTTAGTGATTTACAAGAAATGCAAAGCACATTACATTTTGAAAAAAATGTTGCAATGCAAAAATTACTTTATTTGTTTTCAAATCTATTTTTGTTTTATTTATTTTTGACAGAAAATGAAGTTTTGAACCACGTTTACAATTTTTTTATTTTCTTTTAATGCATATAGCTAGCTATTGTGACTTTAAATGCAATTCATTATAAATGCCTCAGTAATGCTGTACTAATCCGACAACATTTAAAACCAAAGGTAAATTCCGGAACAATGTCCATGCGTTTGGACCAGCAAACTTCATCAAACCGAAGTTTTATCATCTGTAATTAACACCTCAAGTGATCACAGTTACACTTCATGTAGTGTAAATGGTCCACATATTCAGTAATGTTCAAAAGTCATATCACATAAACATTAATTAATCTCAAACAACAACATACAATTTTCCAGACAGATGTCTAACACCAGATGGAGATTTTATGCTGCAAGTCAGAATCATTGTCCTCATATCGGTTTCTTCACCTTTGTCTACACATCATGGCCAAAATGACAAGGCCCTTCAGGGTAAGATGTTTTCGAGACAAACCAAAACATCAGATGTGTCAGCTTGGCTTCATTCCACTCTTGATCTTGACAGTACGGATAGGATCTCTTGCCTGACTGTAACATTTATGTTGGAAGGATCAACAACATGTTATTATATACCAAAATCTGGGATCCGAGCCAAATCTGATGCTTTCTGTGGGAAGATTCTTACTCACAGCTGGCTGGTCTTGTAAAGTGAATTCTGATTAGTTCATTTTTGATAACAGAAATAGATAATGTGATTCAAACACAACTGGTGCCAGTAAATAAGCCAAAAGCCTGACGGGTTTACCGCTATGAATCCGATAAGACACCCTGACTGTGAATGAATGAGTCAGCAGATCTAGCCTGGTGAGACAGCGGCAGCCGGCCTGCGATCCTTAACTAACCTCTTTCTTAAGCACTCACTCGCCTCAGATTTAGTATCACTGCGAGTTAAATGACTCAAGTGCATACAGTTGACTTGGAAAAGACAGACCCTTGCTGATACATAATGACATAGCCTGCTGAGGGATTTAGCCTCCCTTTGTTTAGCGGCCTGCTAAGCAGCGCTGGAGGCCTAGAGGCAATTAGCTGAAAACAAGGTCAACTCAGGGAAAGAAGCAGCCTCTTGGTGGAGACACCACATTAAAACGTGGCTTGTCCAGTACGATGACCTTCCTCTCTGGAATGAGCCGTGGTTGCCATTCACTGGTTTCCATTGGCTTTAGTTGCTCAGATTATCAGGAAGTGCTGTAACAGAGCATTTTACACAAGAAAGGTCATTCAGCTGCATAGTCTTAACAAAGTTATTCTTAATGTTATAAAGAACAGATAATTTGATCTCTGTGTCCATGATAAACGGCATCTTTGGTTATTTTCACTCAAAAATTGAAGTTCAGCAAGGAAAAAGAGTTACCCCTGTTATCTAGGACACAGATTACGTAGGACACTTGAGGCATTTTCTGTCAGAAAAACGTTCTTTGTTCGTACACGCCTTCTGTCAGTCAGCTGAAACTGTCATTGACACGCTAGGTCTGCAATTGCGGTGTGCTTTTCGTGGAAGTGTACACCAACTACATGTATGGAGGCCAAACACACAATCATCACCATATAAT
The DNA here is from genome assembly GCA_034779775.1 of Enteromius afrohamiltoni. Lineage (NCBI taxonomy): Eukaryota > Metazoa > Chordata > Actinopteri > Cypriniformes > Cyprinidae > Enteromius > Enteromius afrohamiltoni. The sequence goes on from JAUYWG010000011.1 coordinate 399,216, forward strand.
GCACTCGAATGTCCAAACATTGCCAGGAATGTTTTTCTTATAGAATTTCTTTCCTTGAACATGGCTTTGACGGGTTCATATTGTGAGCAATTGTTGCTATAGTCTTGTAATAACTGTGTATTTGGAAGTGCACAATAAACTCATAAGTTTACATACCCCTTGCAGAATATGCAAAATGTTAATAATTACAACAAATAAGACGAATCATGAAAATTGCATGTTATTTTTTTATTTAGTATTGTCCTGAATAAGATATTTCAAATAACAAATGTTTACATGCAGTTATTATTTAAGACAAAATAATAACTGAATTTATTAAAACGACCTAATTCAACAGTTTACATACTCTTAAATTCTATAATATTCCCTGCATGATCAACAACTGTTTTTTATATTTTGTCATGTCATAGTTGTCCCTTGTTGGTCCTGAGAAGTTCAACTGCCTGCTGGTCTTTAAGAAAATCTTCCAGCTCCTGCACATTCTTTGGTTTTCCAGCATCCTCTGCATATTTGAACTCTTTCCAAAAGTGACTGTATGAGTTTGAGATCCATATTTTCACACTGAGGACAAGTGACTCATACACAATTATTATAGAAGAATAGAAGAAAGCATTTACTGATGCTCAAGATGGCAACACAAGGTACTAAAACGCTGGGGGATGTAAACTTTTGAACAGGATGATGATTGAATTATTCTCATCATACGTTTTTTTTTTTTTTTATTTAGTCATGGACCATCAAGATTCAAGGGTATATACATATATTTTGAATCGGGTCATTTTAAAAAAGTCAGTTATTATTTTGTTTTGTTGGAATATATGTAAACATTTGTTATGTGAAATAGCTTATTCAGGACATTACTTAATAAATATGGTATACAATTTAGCAATAAACTATATATCTTTTTGTTGTTGTTGGTCATTTGTTTGTTTTCCATTTACTGGCATTATTTTGATGGTTGCTTTTTATAACACTGTTATATAAATTGGTGAATATTAAAATAAATGAATAGAAATCATAATAATGGCGTAATAACAGTGAGTTGTTGAAATTTGTAATTTATTTAGACAAAATAGTTGTTATATAAGGCCTTTGTAGGTTATGAATCCTACCGTACCATTAATTTATTTATTTAGTTATTATTGTTACTTGAAAGTTCCCAGTAAGGTTCTTTAAAGTTTTGCATGCTTGAGCACACACCTTTCCTGGGCAGGGTTGATGCCTTTAACGCCTTTTCTTATCTTACTGCAAGTGCAATTTTACCTGTAATTGAAAATACTACTATGTAGTCTTCAAAACGTACACGCAGTGGAATATAGACTACTGTTCATGCAGAGAAATATTGTTCTTAAGAAATATATTTGAAGAACTCATTGTGTGATTATGAATTCACCCAAAATCTGGACTGTAGACATATTCAAGATATTGTACATGATCCAACCCAGTCATGTCTGTCTGCACAAAATTTTATTTGCTCCATAACCAGAACTCTTCATGAGTATATATGTTTTGAAAGGTTTCAAATGTACCAGTTACTTAAATAAATCTCACCTCGGTAGGGCTGAGGGCAGAGGAATGTATCTTGGGTTTAAAACTCACATATGTCTCTGGTTAGGCATGAAGCTATGAATTGTGACAGGTCATCGGTTCAGTTCAATGTACTGTGAGCCTTAGGCAATGCTCATTATAGTAGAAGACATAATTATTATCATTACTGTGGCTGTTTTTTTCCGCACACCGTTTTCCTTCAGGCGGGTTGATGATTAACTGTTTGTAAGCCTGCCAAGGGGAAGTGATGTCATCTTATTTGGCATGTAAGACAATAGATCAGGTTACATTACTTTTCTCATGAATTCAGTTTTTTATCTAACAGTGGTTTGACAGGATTTATAACCACAATTATTGAACCATCATTAGTGTTTTCTTCACACTTCACTTTACTTTTAAATGCTTCACTGCAAACCCAGCTTCTTGAATGCCGACATGAATTTGCTGTCTACAGTCTTGAAGTTTGCTTGATTTCTGAAGGACTAAAAGTACTACAGGAGATCAGAGTATGAAACCGGGGTGGAGTGCGAGAAGAATTGATTTATTTCGTAGTATGATGATAATGATGGCTGTCCACGAATCTTGAACAGTAACTAGATATTTGCTGAAGATGGATGAGTCAACTGAGCTCTGGCGGGTGGGGGTAAAGGTCTTGTCTGGTATCGGCTCCTGTCCCCCCTATATCTCTTTAGTCTTATTAAACAGGTCTCCAACAGACTGCTTCTTAGCCAGTTTCCTTGACATATTTCTCCTCTCTGCTGGAAATCTGACTTGATTTACAGAACTCCAAATGAACCCTATTCAACACTCCCCCAAGTTCAGATTATTTTCAGAGCATGTTTAGCTGTATAAATCTTCAAAACGGCTTCACGGAGACATTGCAAAGATTTTTTTGACTTTTCTGAAATTTACAGCTGAAAATGTCAATTGCAGAAATAGTATAGCTTCTGTTGTATTGTCATTTGAAAATTATGCTAATGATCCTATGTGAATGTTCATAAGCTGTATTTTTTGTCTAATAGCCTTTTTTTTGTTTATGACTGGCCAATATGTGCCTACATTCAGGCTTATTTATCAATAAAAATAATCTGCTTGTGCAATTTCCTTTCTTTTATCAGCCAGACCAAAGATCATGTCCTCCTTCCTCTTTCAGCTCCATCCCGTGTCAGCCTATAAAAACGAATGTCTCCTGACCACATCCACTGGACCTACTGCCCATCCAGATACATGTCATGAATAACGAGTGCTCATCAGAGGTGCTGTTTGATTTATGGAAATTCGGAGCGCCCAACATTTGGGAAGTGTCCATGCGGTGGTCCAAAATATTATTA